>JANSVA010074552.1:0-11731 GCA_025504915.1 Erythroxylum reticulatum | reverse complement strand
ACCAATTCTATACATTTTATTATTATCAAAACATAAGTGGGATTTAATTTGTCAACCACCATTGGTCCAACACATACCTCCTGGGAGGATATGCAAGTGTCACACAACACAGAACCGAAACAATCCAAAATGTACAAAACATTCCTTACATGCATTTCCAGAAATTTAAACAACATACATTACCTTCCATTAAAAGTTGTTTTTAAACAAAACATATCAAGCATATTGTATTTATCCAAATACATGTCGTAAATTCAAAAGCCAACCTATATTAAGGTTATTACAAATAGTTTACATCAAAAGACAATATGCCTCATATTGTTAGATACAACTCAAAACTAAAATATACATCTTTCAAAACAAAAGACATTCTTCTTGGCCACTGCGGTTGTCTTTGACTCAATCTTTAAACCTTCTTATCAAAACCTACACGGGGAAAAACTACTGAGTTAAGCATATAGCTTAATGGGGAATAACTAAACATAATGCATAATGGTGACTGTTTCTAACAGTCGTCTAATATTCATATATATAGATTCAAGTCATATCACAACAATCTTTAATTATTCATAATGCAGAGTAATCCAAACATTATGTCTTAGAACATAATATGATTCATCAAACAATACAGAACATTCTTGCATTAGAACAAAACTTATAAATATTATAACAGAATGTAAAAGTATTAAAATTGAATACCAAAATAGGATATAATCCTTTTATATCAAAATATGACTTATATCATAATATAACTTGTTTTATATCAGAACATAATTTGCTTATATCAAAATTGAACATGTATCATAATACAAAATAAGTTAGACTGCTAATCCTTTTTATAGAAGTGGGTAACGAGACTAGAATAGAAGATACTATGATTGGTATCTAAAACAGAAGAGACCAATGTCTCTAAATCAGGGGACATCATAGTGTCGATAATTAGGGGACACCTTAGTGTCAATAATTAGGGGACACTTTAGTGTTAATTTACAGGAGCAGTTGTAGACCCTTCTAGACATGCCTATTTACCCACGACTAGGACTTAATAGTTGTTAAAAAAACCATTTCAAATTTCAGAATTTCATGTAAATGATGTAGTGCATAATATATGACCTTATTCATTTGATCAAACTTAACATGCCTTATAAATACAAACATATGCATTAAAGCATCAATACATGTATTGAGTCATCACACGTTATGTATATTCACACAATTAGAAAGCACTTCCAATACAATCCCAATTATCAAACTCGTCGGATAATTGATGGTCTGAAATTATCACAATATCAAAATCACATAACAATGAAATACTGCATAAGTATACGTTTATTTTCTTATACTCAAATTGAACCCATTCATTCTCACTTGAACAACCTTATCATGCCTTATAAGCATAAGCATTTATAATAATGCACAAATGAATATATTAAGTAATTACACTTTACATGTACTCACCTAAGTTCTCAATTCTCAAACATTCATAACTAACACATCACTTTTATCATTTAAAGCATTTTTGTGTTCATAAGTATATTTCATTCCTTTAACAACTTATAAGTTCCAAAATTAGATGCTTTTTTAAATCTAATAACACCTTCTTTAATTTATTACTTCAATTAAAAATCCAAATCTTATTCAACCTTTAATGAACTTATTCCACATCAAACTTGTAGTGCCCCCTTACCCTAGAGTACATACCGGAACACCCTGAGGACATTATAGTACATAACTTAAGATAATGGCGCACTACATTCAATCACAATTCACATAGCATGGCATCATCTATCTTTATTCTCTTATAAACATCATAAGAAAAGTCACAATATTTTCAAACCAAATTTTCTCATTTCATTTCATAGCAACTGAATGCCTAAAATGTATCTTTTAACATTCATACTTATACAACATCATAGCTTGATAAAAAAGGTGCTACATGAAAGAGGAAATATACAAAATCTATCTAATCTGTCCATATTCAGTTGATCGACCTTTGAGCCATTTCTTCTTTTTCCTAAAAGTATAAGTCTACAGTGCTTGTAATGTCCCTCAATAGCTAATATCGTCTCTCGGTCCTAAAAAGTTAACGTTACAATTTTGGTGAGTTTTGCGAACTCAATGAGGTAACCATCATCGATGGTTCACTCAATACATGCATCACATCAATACATATAACATATATTTCACAACTTTGCATAATTCATCACATTTCACGTTCTCACTCAAGAGTAGACAATTTTTCATTTCAATCAATCCATCATGCTTAATAAAATGCACATGAAATGCTCTTGTGACTCTTTTTTTATTATTATGTTATTGTGACTGAGTGCCTAACTGTCCCATATCTATTGTGGATATTGGGCTGATTTATAACTGTCCCGTATCTGTTGGGGATATTGGAATTATTTTACATAGTAAGTCTTTAGCTCTTATGTACCTTTTGAGCTCTAGGCTCTTTTTCACATTATGAGCTTTAAGCTCGTTTGCGGTAGCTACTCCGGTCACAACTTTTTATATTTTATGCATTTATGTAATGGAATGCATCACATTCACGTAATTTCAGTATATCACATACTTTCGGATTCACATTCACATTCAATTTCATATTCATCATCGGACTGTGGTCCAGCATTCAACATAATGTTGAGTATCAATTTTTCATTCATATGCATAATCATAGTTTTCACATTTTGAAGCACTTATTTCGTCATATTCATGTACAATTATCACTCCAATATAATCAATCACGTTCTTATCATCATTCCCAACATAATTTAAAACAAACAATTAATTTAGAGAAACCATCTAGGTTACTCACAAGTCACTCCCGAAACTAATGCTTGGAAGTTCCGGCAACGTCTATATCAAATAACATACACATATATCACAATTTGCACAATTATAAGTGTTTAGTAATGCACATGTATGTAATGAAATATGTACAATGCGTGTTCATGACAATTCTGGGTATTTTTCCATTATTCTTGTCACATAATCAATCCTATCTCAAAAATCACCTAAGTATAATTTATACTTAGGTTTATACCTCAATAAAACCATTAAAATCACCATTCATAACTCATTGAATCACTTTCAGATTTTCAAAAAACTAAAATTTGGCTCCACTGTTCTTGATCATTTAGACAATAAAAATGAAGCAATGTGGCAATACTCTCTTCTAAAAATTGTTCTCCTATTTCTTAACTTTCTAATGAAAGTAAAATCATTCAATTTGGTTTAGAAATCTGGAAGTTATACTGCAAACAATCTTGGGTTGTTCTAATTTTGAAATAGTACACTATACTCAATTTCCATCGAGAAATTAAAAGTCTTAGATACTGAAATAGAATTCGATTTGTTCAGAAAATCTGTAGCTCTATGTCTCTAGTTTACTCCAATTAAAAATCATCCCATTTGGATGAGTACAGAATAATATATTACCCAAATACCCAAACATGTTTAGTGAAATCATACCAATTCATACTATTCCAACATATTCCCTCACCTTCCATCAATCAATATTTTTCAAATCAATTTATAATGCTACCAATTTTCATATATAGGTGGAATAATGTGTTAGGAACCTATTGGTTCAAGAATCAAATCATTTGGAGGTCTAGAGAAGAAGTTATGGTCGAAAGAAGCAAGACTATTGAGTTTGCAAGATGCTCTCAAGTGCATAAACTATTAGAGAGCATAGTATCATGATGTGACAATTAAAACCAATAAATACTCACGGGAGTGAGAAAGAAAATTCATGGGTATGAGTGACTCATGGGTGTGAGGAAAGAAAAGTCACGGGTGTAAGGACTCACACCTATGCACACTCAACCAGACCCGTCCCACGTTTTTCGCTCTTTCTCTCCAAAATGATTTTAGATGGCTAAGTTATTTTGAGGAGATGTATATCGGTGTGTTACAAGCCCAATGGTTCAAGCATCATGTCATTTGGAGGTCTGAAGAAGGAGATATAGTCAAAACACCGAAGGATCTTACTTTAGCCTCCAATATGCACGATTGTGAGTTGGCTGAGTGCGATCGCGATCGCGACTTTCCAATCGCACTCCCTCACTTCTAACCTCCATAACTTTTAATCCAAACATTCAAAAATTTCAAACTTTATATAATTAAAAATAAAAAAGAAAGATCTACAACTTTTATGAAGACAATTTAGTCAAAATCTTCCTAGAGCAATATTATTTAATCATGGAGGTTTTAGACCACATTTTTACCCTTTTTTCTCTTTTCTTTCTTTTATTTTAAACCAACTTCTCTAACTTATCTTCTTTCTTTTCTTTCAAACAAACTTCCCTAACTCCTCTCAACCCTATTTTTGACTCCCATTAAAAGAAATCATTCAAAAACAACTCCAAATTTTAGACTAAAACACATACATCATAAATAGAAAATTCATTCACTCATTTTCTTCATTCTTTGTGTTTCTTCACTGTCATTTTCCTATATTTTTATTTTCTACATTCTATTAAATTTCTTCCTCTAAATATCATTTTAATCAATCTTTATCATCGCCCAAACATCATTATACAACTATTCTTCAACTCTAAATTCATTCTTTTTTTTCATCTCTAAAAACATCCTAAACTCACATATACAATCAATACACAACCATAAATAGAGCATTTAGTTGTTCTTCTCTCCAAATTTTTTCTATACTTAATCATACACGTTTCCTATGATCTTTAAACTTATAAATCATTTCTAGACTATCTTAAGACATCTAGATCATCAAATATTCAAAATCACACATCAAGAAATTTCATATCTTAAATCCACGGTGTTCATGAAAAGCAACCATTTTTCTTCATAATCATGCAATGACAAATAATTCACAATTTTTGTTTCATAAAACCACAACTCTAAAGGATTTACACAATAATTACTTGATATTTCTCCAAAATATGTAAAAATTCAAGAAGCCCTAGTTTCCATGCAATTCACGTACAACATTGTAAAGGTTGGCAAGCTTCAGTTTTTCTTAAGGCAAAAAGGAAGGAACCGAAGTTGGAAGTAGAAATAAACAGATAATAACAAGATGTGACTTAGGTAAAGGTATGATGAAAAGCTCTATGTAAATGGAAAATTTGAGAAAGAAGCTACGAGGAAGATGAAAACAAAAGTATCGTACTTGGTTTTTGAAGGTTAAGAAAATTTAACTTAAAACTTAGACACTTGTCCACTTCTTAAGCTTTTAGCTAATTTCCTAACTAGTTAGTCCTTAATGAACTAGTTCCTTAACTTTCATCATTTCATTACAATTATCTGCAATTTGTCTTTAATTTTTACAATCATTATCTCAAAAATTCTAAAGTCGACTCCCAAATTTTTCTTCAAAATCATTACACTCATTTCTATTTTCTATACATCAATTTACTTGCTAAGTGACATTTTTCCTAGTACAATAATATTTAACATTTTTTAAAATTATTCCTAAAGTTCACCAAAATTCAAAATTAAAAAATACACTAACCAATTAATTTCTAATACAACAAATTCACAATTGTTATAACATCAAATCACAATTCAATTAAACCCGAAATTATCCATGAATGAATGTGCAGTTATTTTCATGTGCAAAAGTTCAATATTTACGTGTATGTGTATATCATATAATTCATGAGCATGCAATGCATTTCTAATCTCTCAGTAATCTTTCATATTTACTATTTTAACCTCCCAACGGGATGTTACAACTCTCCCCTCTCTAAAAGAAATTTCGTCCTTGAAATTCTTACCTGATTGTTCGAGCAGGTGGAGATATTGTTTCCTCATATGCTTCTCCGTTTCCTAAGTTGCTTCTTCAGTTGAGTGATTCCTCTAAAGGAATTTCACCAATGGAATGACTCGGCTCCTTAACTGCTTGATCTGAGATCCAAGCATCTTGATCGACTCCTCAACATAGCTTAAGTTACTAGAAACCTCAATCTCCTAAGCTAGTATCACATGTGTCAGATCCGATCGATATCTCTAGAGCATACTCACATGAAACACATTATGCAATTAAGACATTTCATTCAATAAAGCCAACTTATATGCCAAAGGTCCTATCCTCTCAATGATCTTGTAGGGACCATTGTACCTAGGGCTCAACTTGCTTTTTTTAACCGAATCTCAATACTCCTCTCTAAGGTGACACTCTCAGAAATGCTTTGTCTCCTACAATGTATTCCACATCCCTTCGATGATGATCCACATAACTCTTCTGTCTATCTTGGGCCGCTTTAATTCAGCTTCGGATCAACTTCACCTTATCTACTATATCTTGTATCAACTCTGGGCCTTCAACCATTCATAAGCCCTCTTCATCCCAATATAATGGTGACTGACATTTCCTACCATACAGTGCCTCATACGGTGCCATCCCGATACTACTATGATAATGGTTATTATATGTAAATTTTATCAGTGCTATGTACTGATCCCAATCTCCTCAAAATTCCAATACACAAGCTCTGAGCATATCCTCAACAGTCTTTATTGTCCTCTCACTCTGTCCGTATGTTTGAGGATGAAATGCTGTATTGAATTTCAACTTAGTACCTATACTAGACTGCAAGCTCCTCCAAAATCTTAAAGTAAATATGGGATCCTTGTTCGATACAATGGACACTGGAATCCGGTGCAATCTCACCACTTCATTCACATATCTCCGATCCAACTGATCTAGTGAATTATTCTCTCTCACTAGTAAAAAGTGGGCCGACTTAGTCAACCAGTCTATTATGACCCATATCGTATCATTATGCTTCGAAATCTTAGACAATCCTATAATAAAGTCCATAGTGATTCGCTCCTATTTTCACTCCAGAATAGGCAACGAATGAAGCTTCCCTACTAGAGCCTGGTGCTTAACCTTAACTTGCTGGTATGCTATACATTTAGATACATAATCCGCTACTTGCTTCTTTATTTTGGGCCACCAGAAATGTTGCTTCAATGTGTTATAAATCTTAGTAGTATCAGGATGCATAGCATAGGCGATCACCTTGCTATGCTGCATCAATACACATCCCAATCCTTGATGCAAAGCATCACTATATACCACATATCCTCCAGTCTCCAATGGAATAGTCAACATCGGTGTTGTAGTCAACTGATGCTTCAGCTCCTCAAAGCTCTTCTGACACTCCCCATTCCATCTGAACACTACATTCTTCCTCAAAAGTTTTGTCAGAGGAGTTGAGATTAGAGAAAACCCCTCAACAAACCTTCGGTAATATTTGGTCAATCCTAGGAAACTTCATATTTCAGACACATTCCTAGGAGCTTCCCAATTCATCACTGCCTTTATCTTCCTTGGATGCCTTGTCTAGTCACTATATGTCCTAGAAACACTACTTAATCCATCCAAAATTCACACTTACTGAATTTGGCATACAACTACTTTTCCCTCATAATCTAAAAAATGACTCTAAAATGTTCAACATGCTCTTCTCTTCTCTTGGAATACACTAAAATGTCATCAATGAATACAATCACGAATCAGTCTAAGTAGGGTTGAAATACCTTATTCATTAAGGCCATAAATGCTGCCAAGGCATTAGTTAACCCAAACGGTATAACTAAAAGCTCGAAGTGCCCATACCTACTCTTGAATGCACTTTTAGGTATGTTAACCTCTTCTATCTTCAGCTGATAATATCCCGATCTTAAATCCAACTTAATGAATACCTGAGCTCCCTGTAGTTGATCAAGCAAATCATTAATTCTAGGTAACGGGTACTTGTTCTTCACTGTCACCCGAATTAGTTGCCTATAATTGATGCATAACCTCAAAGTCCCATCCTTGTTCTTTACAATCAACACTGTAGCTCCCTATGGTGAAATACTGGGTCTAATAAAACCCTTTTCCAATAACTCCTGTAGCTGAGCCTTTAACTCCTTTAGTTCTACAGGTGCCATCTTATATAGAGGAATGGGTATAGGAGCAGCACCTGGAACTAGATCATTGGAGAACTCTGTTTCTTGATCTGGAGGTAAACTAGATAGCTCGGCGGGAAAGACATCCAGGAATTTCCTAACCATGGGAATGTCTTGCCTATTTTGCTCAACATGAGTATCAATGACATGGCCCAGATAGGCCTCACACCCCACTGCATCAACCTTAATGCACTCATAAAGGATATCATCCTAGCTAACACTACTTGACTAATTCCTCTGAATACTACCTTCGGCTGACCAGGAGATTCTTGTACTACCTCCTTGGTATAGCAGTTCATGATAGCTCTATGAGTAGTGAGTCAATAAATGCCTAAGATAACATCTGTCTCTCACAGTTGCAATATAATCAGATCTGCCTCTAACTTTGCTTGATCAATCTGAATCAAACACCCCTTACAGACCTCTCCTATAACTGTAGTACTACCTATTAGTGTACTCACCTCTAATCCATACTGTAGTAACTCCCTATCATAATGTAGCCTATATGTCAGATGTAGTGTGATAAATGAATGCGTAGATCCTAGATGTAGCAATGGAAATGCCTCATGATCATAAATAAAAAGCGCACCTGCAATGACATCTAGAGAGTCCTGAGCCTCTTGCTTAGTCATAGCATAGACTCGAGCCTGGGATTACGGTTAGCTGCTCCGCATCTTAGTCCTCATAGAAGGACTCCTAGAGCTCACTCTGCCTCTACCTCAGTCTTTCTATCCAGACCCATTACCTTTGCTCTGTTGGACCGTAGCCTCACTCCTAGATCTCCCACTCATACTAGACTAAGCTCCCAAAGCAGCAGGACAATCTCTAATCTGATGGTCAAAAGAGCCGCACCTAAGGTAAACTCTAGACAATTTCTAGCACTCACCACCGTGCCTTTTCCCACAATGCTCACAGGGAGGCAACTGACTCTGCACTAT
Organism: Erythroxylum reticulatum; assembly: GCA_025504915.1. Lineage (NCBI taxonomy): Eukaryota > Viridiplantae > Streptophyta > Magnoliopsida > Malpighiales > Erythroxylaceae > Erythroxylum > Erythroxylum reticulatum. The sequence goes on along the minus strand of JANSVA010074552.1, from coordinate 2,855 downwards.
ACCTCTTCCATTGCTTAATTGTACAAAACCACCCCTCTGTCTGAATCCTGACTGCCTTGATCTAGCTGGTGGTCTGAAAGCTTTATTCTGGCGCTTACTGAATCTTCTGCCAGAACTACTCTAACTCTCACTGGACCTCTTCATTCTAGACCTTTGCCTAGTCTTCGCTTGTCTCTCTCTCAATAGCTACTCAATCCTGATAGAAGCAGCTCTTAACTCGGTGAAACCACTTAAGTTAGAAATTGCGAACCTTGTTCTGATCTCCATATTGAGTCCATTCTCAAACCTCCTACACTTGTCTTCTTCGATAGGAATCATAACAATGGCATAGCCCATCAACTCATTGAACCTTATCTCAAATTCTGCCACTAACATCCTACCCTACTTTAAATCCAAGAACTCCTACATCTTCTAGTCCAAGTAGATCTTGGGCATGTAGTTTTCTTTGAAGAACCTAAGAAAGTCTTCCCACTTCAGGTGGCAAGGCCTAGTGGTATTGCCTGGGATAGTCTTCCACCACTGGTAAGCTGGGCCCTGTAGTAAAGACATTGCATAGTTGAACCTCTCGTCCAGCTTGCAATCCATCTGATCAAGAACCTTTTCCGTTCATTCTAACCATGCTTCGGCCTCAACAAGGTCTATGCTGCCATAGAAATCCATAGTCCCCTACTTTCGCAGCCTATCATACCTCCTCTCCCTTTTCTCGGGAACTCTCGAAGGCATCTCCTCTGATCGAGGTACTAAGGACTCCCTATTAACTCCTATCGATCTTAGGTCAGTTGGTTCCCCCAATTGATCACCTAGGGTGGATGACCTATAACAAACAATAACTTCAATCATTATCTGCATTTCTCATGATGTTTCATGCTTAACATTCCTAGATATCCCTAAGGATGCCAAACCATGCTCTGATACTACCAAATGTAGCGCCCTCTTACCCTAAGGTTCATACCGGAACACCCTAAGGACATTCTAGTACATAACTTATGATAATGGCGTACTATGTTCAATCACAACATTCATATAACATGGCATCATCTATCTTTATTCTCTTATAAACATTATAAGGAAAGTCACATTATTTTAAAACCAAATTTCCTCATTTCATTTAATAGAATCCGAATTTTTACAATGCATCTTTCAATATTCATAATTATACAACATCATAGCCTAATAAAAAAAGTGCTACATGAAAGAGGAAATATACAAAATCTATCTAATCTGCCCATATCCAGCTGACTGACCTTTGAGCCATTTCTTCTCTTTCCAAAAAGTACAAGTCTACACTGCTTGTAGCACCCCTCAGTAGCTAATATCGTCTCTCGGTCCTGAAAAGTCAACGTTGCAATTTTGGGGAGTTTTGCAAACTCAATGAGGTAACCATCATCAATGGTTCACTTAATTCATGCATCACATCAATACATATAACATATATTTCACAACTTTGCATAATTCATCACATATCACATTCTTATTAAAGAGTAGACAATTTTTCATTTAAACCAATCCAACATGCTTAATAAAATGCATATGAAATGCTCATGTGACTCTTTTCTGATTATTACATTGTTGTGATTGAGTGCCTAACTGTCCCATATCTATTGTGGATACCAGACTCATTTATAACTGTCCTGTATTTGTTGGAGATACTGGGCTCATTTTACATAGTGAGCCTTTGACTCTTATACACTTTTTAAGCTCTAGGCACTTTTTCATATTCTAAGCTTTAAGCTCTTTTGTGGTGGCTACTCCGGTCATAACTTCCTTTATGTTTGATGCATTCATGTAATGGAATGCATCATATTCACATAATTTCAGTCTATCACATACTTTCAGATTCACATCAATTTCATATTCATCATCGGACTATAGTTCGACATTTAACATAATGTTGAGTATCACTTTTCCATTCATATGCATAATCACAGTTTTCACATTTTGAAGCACTTGTTTCGTCATATTCACATACAATTAGAACTTCAACATAATCAATCACATTCCTATCATCATTTCCAACATAATTTTAAAAAAACAATTAATTGAAAGAGACCTTCTAAGTTACTCACAAGTCACTTCAGAAGCTAATGCCTCAACGTTCCGATAACGTATGGAGGTTGACGTTCCTGTTGCTCCTCTATATCAAATAACATACACATATATCACAATTTACATAATTATAAATGTTTAATAATGCACATGTATGTACTGAAATATTTACAATGCGTGTTCATGACAATTCCAGGTATTTTTTCATTATCCTCATCACATAATCAATCCTATCTCAAAAATCACCTTTGTATAATTTATACTTTGATTTATACCTCAACAAAACTCTTTCAGATTTTTTTCCAAAAACTGAATTTTGGATGCACTGTTCTTGATCATTTAGACAATAAAAATGAAGTAATTTGGCAATACTCTCGTCTATAAAAGTGTTCTCCAATCTGTCAAAATTTCTAACGATACCAAAATCTTTCAATTTGGTTCAGAAATCTGAAATTTATACCCCAAACATTCTTGGGCTATTCTCATTTTGAAACAGTACACTATAATCAATTCCATACAGAAATTGAAAGTATTATATACTGAATTAGAATTAGATTTTCTTAGAAACTCTGTATATCTATGTCTCTAGTTTTCTTCAAATTGAAAATCATCCCATTTGGATGAGTACATAATAAGTTATAACTGAAATACCCAAACATGTTCAGTGAAATCATACTAGTTCATACTATTCTAACAGATTATGTCACTTTTCATCATTCAATATTTTTCAAATCAATTCATAATGCTACCAATTTTCAGATAGAGGTAGAATAATGTGTTAAGAACCTATTGGTTTAAGAATCAAATCA
>JANSVA010074533.1:0-11732 GCA_025504915.1 Erythroxylum reticulatum | reverse complement strand
CAGAAGGACTTTTCCTGCCGTGTAGATCGTGTTGGCAAGAGAGGTCATGGCTCACAGGTCGGTCAGCTGGGACTTTTAGGGGATGACCTAGTTAGGCCTTTTTGTATTGGATTTCTTTTGGAGTAATGTATAAACAGTGAACTATGACAGATATGTAAATTTCTGATTTTGATGAAATGAAATGAGGAAAGTTTACGATTTCTAAAAGTAGTGATTTTTATATTGATGAATGATTATTATGATGCCATATGAAGTATTTTAGTGATTTTTCGTAGCTCACCCTTATCGTAGGATATGTATCGGAATGACCTATGGGCGTCTCGGTGTATACCCTAAGGTAAGGGGGCGCTATAGCATTGGTCCCAACTTAAGTGTAGTAATCAGTGTCTGATCCTACTCCATATTCAACTCCACATTCAAAGCTCTTAAATGAATCAAGTTGGGTAGCCTTGATAATTGAATCTGAGTTGCACTAGTATTAGAGTTTCTACTTAAAGCATCAGCCACCACATTAGCTTTTCCCAGGTGGTACTCAATCGTGCAATCATAGTCTTTTAAGAACTTTATCCATCTCCTTTGTCTCATATTCAATTCCTTCTGACTTAACAGATACCTCAAACTTTTATGATCAGTATAAATTTGGAAAGTCTCTCCATACAAGTGGTGTCTCCATATCTTTAGAGGAAAAACAACTGCAGTAAGCTCTAAATCATATACCGGATAGTTAATCTTGTGAGACCTTAGTTATCTTGATGCATAGGCTCACCTTGCCTTACTGCATCAACATAAATTCCAATCCTTGATACGAAGCGTCATTACATACCACATATCCTCTAGTCCCTAATGGAATAGTCAACACCGGTGCCGTAGTTTACTGATGCTTTAGCTCCTCAAAGCTTTTCTGACATTCCTTATTCTATTTTAATACTACATTCTTTCTCAGAAGTTTTGTCAGAGGGGATGAGATCAAAGAAAACCCCTCAGCAAACCTCCAGTAATATCCAGCTAATCCTAGGAAACTTCAGATTTCAGACACATTCCTCGGAGCTTCCCAATTCATCACTGCCTCTATCTGCTTTAGATCTACCTATATGCCTTGTCTAGTCATTATATGCCCAAAAAATACTACTTGATCTAGCCAAAATTCACACTTACTGAATTTAGTATACAGTTGTTTCTCTCTCATGACCTGTAAAATCACTCTCAAATGCTCAGCATGTTCTTCCTTGCTCTTCAAATACACCAAAATATCAACAATAAACACTATCACAAAGTGGTCTAGGTAGGGCTGAAAAACCTTATTCATTAAAGTGATAAATACTGTCGGGGCATTAGTTAACCCGAATGGCTTAACTTAGAACTCGAAGCGCCTATGCCTGCTCCTGAATGCAATTTTAGGTATATCAGCCTCTACTATCTTCAACTAATAGTACCCTGATATCAAATCTAGCTTAGTGAATACCTGAGCTCCCTGCAGTTGATCAAGCAAATCATTAATTCTAGGCAACGGGTACTTGTTCTTCACCATCACCTGATTCAGCTACCAATAATTGATGCATAACCTCAAAGTCCTATCCTTTTTCTTTAAAAACAACATTGGAGGTCCCCAAGGTGAAACACTAGGTCTAATGAACCCTTTTGCTAATAACTCCTGTAATTGAGCCTTGAACTCCTTTAGTTCTACAAGTGTCATCCTATATGGAGAAATAGATATAGGAGCATCACTTGGAACTAGATCAATTGTGAACTCTATTTCCCAATCTGGAGGTAAGCTAGGTAACTCAGCAGGAAATACATCTAGGAATTTCCTAACCATAGGAATGTCCTGCACATTCTACTTAGCTCTAGTATCAATCACGTGGGCTAGATAGGCCTCACATCCACCTTGCATTATCCTCAATGCACTTATGAATGATATCAACCTGGATGACACTACTTGACTAATTCCTCTGAAAACTACTCTCGACTGGCTAAGAGATTCTAGTACTACCTCCTTAGTATAGCAGTTTATGATAGCCCCATGAGTAGTGAGTCAATCCATGCCTAGGATGATATATCTCTCTGTCAGTTGTAGTATAATTATATCTGCCTCCAACTCTACTTGATCAATCTGAATCAAGCATCTCTTACAAACCTCTCCTATAACTATACTACTACCTACTCTATCAAAATGCAGCCTAAATGACAGATGCGGTGCGATAAATGAATGCGTAGAGCCTAGATCTAGCGACGCAAATGCTTTATGATCATAAATAAGTAGCAAACTTGTAACGACATTCGAAGAGTCCTGTGCCTCTTGCCTAGTCATGATATAGACTCGAGTCTGGGACTGTGTTCGGCTACTCTGCACCTTAGTCCTGACAGAAGGAATCCTAGCACTCACTCTGCCTCTATCTTGGCCTCTCTATCCAGATCTACTTCCTTAGCTCAGCTGGACAGTAGCTTCACTCATAGATCCCCCTCTCATACTAGACTGAGCTTCTATAGCAGCAGGACAATCTCAAATTTGGTGGTCAAAGGAGCCGTATCTGAGGCAAGCTCCAACACTCACCATCGTGCCTCTTTCCACAGTGCTCAGACGGGGGTAACTGACTCTACATTGTATCTATTCCACTGTTAGACTGTATAAATCTACCCTTATACTTGAATCCTAACTGTCTTGATTCAGCTGGTGGTCTGAAAGCTCTGTTATGGCACTTATTGAATCTTCAGCCAAATCCACTCTGAGTCTCAAGGGACCTTTTCAATATGGACCCTTGCCCAGACTCTGCTTGTCCTTCTCTTAGTAGCTGCTCAATGAAATCTTTCTGGTTATCATATTCCAGCACAATCAACATTTTCATCTTAAATTCATTAAACCAACTAAATTTAAGTCATAACTATGCAACATTAGTGCATGTTCGTGCATTCTAAAACATGTGAGTCACGGCCCCTGCATACCAACAAAAATAAGTCATAGCCAAGCAATCTCAATGCACAACATGCACACCCACTTGGACCAGTCTCATATTTTTCACTCAATCTCTCCTAAATGATTTCAGTTTGCTAAGCTCTTTGGTGGAGATGTAGATTAATGTGTTAAGAGTCTAATGGTTTAAGTCCTACCTTATTTGGAGGTCGGGAGAAGGAGATATAGCCAAAATACTGAAGGATGTTCAAATTTTCTTTCACTCAAAGTCAAGATCGTGCATGAACACGATTGTGAGTTTTCACTCAAAGTCGCGATTGTGCATAAGCATGATAGTGAGTTTTCACTCAAAGTCGTGATCTTGCTCTAGCATGATGATAAATCTCCAAATGTTAGAAGAAAGTCGTGATCATGCAGAAGCACAATTGCCACTCTTTTTCTCCTTCTGAACATGCGATTTCTTCTTCTTCTTCCTTTGTTTTCCTCTACTCAAACCAACACCCCTAACTCATCACAACCCCATTCTCAACTTCCATGCAACCCAACACATTCCAAAAACATATAAAAACCAAGAATTTACATCAATCATCAAAAATAAGAAATTCTCCACGTATGTCTTCTGTAACTATCATTTAAGCAATCTTTTTCATCTCAAAACATCATCGTACAACTTTTTTTTCAACTCAAAATTCATTTTTTTCATCTATAAAAACTCATGTACACAGTGAATACACAACATAAATAAAGCATTTACTTACTCTTTTCTCCAAATTTTTTTGCACTTAATCATGCACAATTTCTATGATCTTTCATCTCCAAAATTATTTCTAAACTATCTTATAGCATAATGATCATCAAAACCAAAAAAATCAACAAATCCACATTTTCATACTATATTCACGGTGAACATAAAAAATGACCATTTTTCTCTTACTCATGTCATAACAATAAATCACCATTTTTGTTTCATAAACCAACAACTCTAAAGGATTAACAAGATACTTACTTAATAAAACTCCAAAATCTTCAAAAACTCAAGAAGCCCTAATCTTCATGCAACTCACATATACCATTGTAGAGGTTAGCAAGTTTTGGTTTTTTTTGAGGCAAATGAAAGAAAACCAAATTTGGGAGTAGGAAAAGGATAGATGAGAACAAGGATTTTCGTTGGTGAAGATTTGATGAAAAACTTTATGTAAAAAAGGCAACTTTGGAGAAGGAATCTACAAGAGAGATGAAGACAAGAACAGTAACTTGTCTTTAAAAGTTAAGAAAACTTAACTTTAGACTTGGACACTTGTTCTATTCCTAAGGTCTTAGCTAGTTTCCCAACTACTAGTTCTTATTGAACTAGTTCCATAACTCCCATCTTTTCATTCCAATTATCACCAAAATTTTCAATATCATCTTCTTACAAATTCTAAAGTCATCTTTGAAATTTTCAAAGTCATTTTCAAAATTCTCCAATATCATTTTTTTCTTATTTCTATTTCCATCCATCAATTTACTCGCCAAGTGGCATTTTTTCCTAGTCTAAGAATGATCAACAATTTCAGAAATTATTCCTAAAATTCACTAAAATTCAAAATTAACAAATACACTCACCAATTAAATTTTCAATATAACAAATTCACAATTCTCAATATTATCACATCACAGTTCAATTATACCTGGAATTATCAATGAATGCATGCACAATTATTTTCATGTGCAAAATTTTAATGTTCACGTATATGTGTATATCATATAATGCATGAATATGAGATGCATTTCTAATCTTTCAGTAATCTCTCATATTTCCTATTCTAGCCTCCACGTGGGTAATGAGATGTTAGAGTTAGAGAATTCATAGGTATATGGGTGGCAGAAGTCTAGGATATGAAAGATGAATGCACTAAGGATAACTAATAGACACAATGGAGAAATATGACAAAGTGGACTAGAAGTTAGGTAGTTACAAGAGAAATGTTTCAAGTTGAAGTTAAGAATTGTTACAAGACTATCTAAAGTTTAGAAGGCTATATAAATTCAGCAGCATTATAATAAAAAGACACAACATAGAATCTCCATACAATCTTCAAAGATATAATCACACCAAAAAAACAATCAAACTACTCTGAAAATAATTTTTTTTCAGTTTTCCTTTCAATGTATTCATCTTTTTTATTACAAATTCCCTCCGTAGATGATACTCTCCTTTACCTAAAACCAATTGGTTCCTTACTTCAAACCTTATTTTAACATTTTTTTAGCATTTCGGTAGCTTAGAATTTCACTTTCCAAGTTTTTTGAAGTCCTTCTATATCGCCGATAAGAAGTCAAGTACAAATTCTAGAAGAATTTCTCCCTGGCACACCCAAATTGTAGATTGACACCAATAATTTGGAACTCCCAGTGGAACATGATGTGGCATATAAGAAATGAAAAAGAAATAGTTATTCCTCTAACCCTAGAGGAAGAAGTCCTAACTACAGTGGTGAATAAAGATTTTACATCCCAAATAATTGAGAATTTTGAAAAGGCAGTCTCACCTTCAATTAACTCTCCTACTGACAAAAATCCAAAAATGCTACAATGAAATGACATAGTTTGCACAAACGAGTCTCATAATTGAAGCCCAACTTAACCTCTATAGTTGAAGTAATCAAGATACTAATATAGAAGGTTAACAAACTTTCCAACACTCTAATACATAAACTAGGTAAAATTCTCCTACTTCAGAAAAACATATCCTGCTCCCAATGCTATGGAAGTTGGAAAGTGCAATCACCTTCTAGTTGCTTTTTATGTAGACAAAAGATAAGTCATTCCTTATAAGAGAGATGATGTTTCTGTGGCACCTCTACACATTAATCCTGGAAGTGGTTGATTGGTAGTCAGGCCCCATGTACTGGGTTGGCAAGGATTTGGTGTGGAAGATGAAGGTAATAGATCATAATACAGTTTAGGGGGTAACTTTATAGTTGTAAATTGCAATCCTACTATTTCCCCTCTACAAATATGACTAAAATTTCATATGAAAACCATTAGAGAAGCTGTTCAAGAATTGTACAAGCCTAGTTTGAGATAACTTAGCTATTTAGAATTCTATAAACCTTATCCGAATCATATTGATAACAAGAATCCTTATCCCTATGGCTATAAAATTTCTTTATTCAATTTATTTCCTGGTGAAGATGGTCAATCAACCATTGACACCATTTAGTGTGCATAATTGGCCAATTATGAAATAACATTAAGCTCAGGTTATTCCAAAATTCATTAATAGGCATTACTTTCTCCTGATATGTTTTATTTCCTAGAAAGAAGAACCTTTCCTTGTCTTAAATGGAAACTTTGTTTCATACTTAGTTTTTTCGTATTGAACTCAAAGTTAGTATAGTTAAGTCGTCTAAAGTTACTTAAAAAAGAGGTAAGAATGCTAACACGTTCATTACACAATTCAAGAAGATGAGAAGTCAATGTCGGATTTCATTACTAGAGACAAAATATATGAAGTTCGCTCAAAAGGTCGAGATTATTAAATTACAGAAAAAATTCCAAGTTATATAATTTCACGATTTCTATGAATTGCATCAAAGGAGTCTAAATATAAAAAATCCTTAGGGAAGAAGGCCATCAAAAGAAGAATTTAATAGGAACTTATGGTATAGAGATGAATTTTTATGATTTGACAATGGTTGAAGTGAACATCTATGGAAACTACGTTTGCCTCTCTCCGGAGCATAAATCTGTGAAAGTCAAAAGGAAAATGTAGGCTCCATCTACCCAAGTTAAATACACCTTTGACACCTCTAAAATGGAGATCTTTGATTTTTTGTTGCAAAAAAAGAATTCATTGTCTTACCGCCAGAGTATAGAATTCACACAAAGGAAGAAATCAGAGGTAGAGGTTACTGCAAATATTATAATATATGGAGTCAACTGACAAATTTATGTTACGAGTTTAAAAATATTGTCCAATACTAAATCAACAAAGGAATTATGTTGTTCACAAAAGCTGACCAAACTATAATGATAAATGAAGATCCATTCCCACTAGTTGCAACTATTAATGTCAACCAAGTTTGATCTACACCTATTGTTAAATGTCAAAAAGAAGCTAAACATTATGGAAGATTGTTTACCATCATCATCGAATTTAGCTATGAGTGCTTTTGCTCCTAATTATAATTTAAATGTTAATGTTAGGACTGTAAATTAGCAGATTCCCAAAAGTCGATAAGGAGTAGAAATTTTAGGACAAAATCATTAAACAAAGTTCACCTAGGTCCTTACACAAAGATATTCTTCAATCCCAAGTTTTCAACTTAGATAGCCTCAGTTTATAGTAACAATATGGATGTCGCCTATTGATAAATAGAGGCAGGATCTAATCCTACACATAACAGAATAATTAGGAAAGTTTTTGTATTTAATTTCTCAAAAGCCAATATCACTTTAAACTTTAAAAAATGATCAACATATAAATCATAAAAAAGTGTGAATCTTAATTCATATTTTATTCTGAAGCTTGATTGTAGCACCCCACTCTCACAAGATACGTACCCGACATCCGAGTCTATGCCCCATGAGGGTGGCATGCTAGCACTCTCATTCCGTCAAACTCTCAAAACTCAGTACAATTTTTTTTTACATTAGCACAAGCATATGCAGAAATCAATAATCAATTTCGGGCCCATTCTTTTCTTTCATACATCCAAATCACATATATTATTATTACACTCAAGGACATTCTCATTTATAAACCCTTCCACTTTGTAAAGTTATTACAAAACAGAATATTCAAATATACATGTTACAATAATTTCGAAAGACTCAATTTGATATACAAAAATAGAAAATACAAATGTAGACGCAAACTAATCCCGTCCTCTATCTCTTACTTGAATGCAGTGGCTAAACTCCTATTTGGCTAACGAGGTTACTCGTCTGAGTCTGAAAAAAATATTGCAAAATTTTGGGTGAGTTTTGCGAACTCAGTGAGTAACCATCCTCAATGGCTCACTCAACCACATAGCACATAGAATTCATATCATATTGAGTCACATACATTACACGTTCACTTAAGCATGAATCATATTCAGAAAGCATTCAAACTATTAAAACATACATGTTAATTTTATATGCAATGCATGTGAGACTCAATTCCAATTATTATTGTTGTTATTGGGTGCCTTTTTATCAAGCCCATATCCCTTAGTGGATACCGGGCTGGCCTATATCCCTTGTGGATACCGAGTTGTATCGAATAATTTCCTATATCCCTTAGTGGATACTGGGTACATTCACAACTGAGCCAGAGGCTCTTATCATATTCTGAGCTTTAAGCTCTTTTTTGGTGGCGACTCTAGTCACAACTGCCTTTATGTTTTATGCATTCGTGTAATTGAATGCATTACATTCACATATTTTTAGTCAGTCACATGATCTCACTTACACATTCTCATAGACATTCTCATCGGACCTTGGTTCGACATTTTGAGATCACTTATTTCTTTCAATTCACATTCAATGAGCACTTCTATTATTATTCATGCATTTATCAAACTCTTCAGACATTCACTGCCCGGAATCAGAACAATCATTCAGAACAATCACATTCGTATCTCATTCATAATCACACAATTCATAATATAAACAAACAAGCAATAAAGTAAGACCATCTAGGTATACTCACAGTATGCTCCAGATTAGCATAAGCTTCCATGATCTAGAAACGTCATAATGCAGACGTTTATCCTGTACATCTAAATTTTGCAATATACACATTACATACACGCACATTAATAACTTTGCAAAATTATAAGCAGTTATTTATGCACAAATGTGTATATAGAATATGTATAATGCATCCTCAATGACAATATCAGGTATATTATCAAACTTCATATCTTATGCTCATTTTCATTTCATAATTCAATCACTTATCATTTCTTTTCTAACATTACTTGCTCTTATTATCAAATTCTCATTCACTTATACTTGATACACTTTACTCCTCTTCTTTGAATCATAACCTCAATCATGTGAATATCTTTACTCCCAAACAAAATCATACCTTTGGTACTTTTATATTAATAATTCATTCACTAATATTATTCCAACATTACAAGATCACACGTTACCCAAACTCTCCTTTCTTCTTATAAATTTCTCCAAATTTCTAAACCTTTAGGTTTATTTTACATGATCAATTAGACAATGCAAACAAAGTAAATTGGTAACACTTTCTTCTATAAAAATGTTCCCCATTGTCTTAAGTTTCTAATGACACCAAAATCTGAAAGTTATAACCTAAACATTCTCGGGTTGTTCTCATTTTGAAACAATAAACTATACTTAAATTCCATCCAAAAATTAAAGGTCTTAGATACTTAATTAGAATTCAATTTTTTTAGACAACCTATATACCTATGTCTGTAGTTTACTCCAAATTAAAAATCATCCCATTTGGATGACTACATAATAAGATATAACCGAAATACCCAAGCATGTTTAGTGAAATCATACCAATTCATACTATTCCAACAGATTCCCTCACTTTCCTTTAATCAATCCTTTTCAAATGAATTCAGAATGCTAACTATTTTTATGGAGAGGTAGAATATGTGTTAGGAATCTATTGGTTCAAGAATCAAGTCATTTAGAGGTCTAGAGAAGAAATCATGGTCAAAAGAAGCAAGATTGGTCAATTGCAAAATGCCCTCAGGTATTAGAGAGCACAGTGTCACGATGTGACAATAAAAATCATGCTGGTCCAACAACTGACTCTCACGGACATGAGAGAGAAAATTTACAGGTGTGAGAAATGAAAAATCATGGGTGTGAGGGAGAGTCACAAGCATGAGAGAAGAAAAACAAGAGGAAGTCATGATCGTAGATGTCTTCAAACCTCCATAACTTTCAATCTAGAAATAAAAAAAGTTCCAACTTTATATCATTAAAAAGCTAAAAGAAATATATACAATTTAATGTAGACAAGTTTGTCAAAATATGCCTAGATCAATCTAGTTTAATCATGGAAGTTTCAGACCACATTTTTTAACCCCTTTTTCTCAGCTTTTTCTTCATCATTTCCTTCTTAATATTATCGTTCAATGTCTCTCAATTAATTTCAGATGGCTACACTTTTTGGTGACGATGTAAATCAATGTGTTATGAATCCAATGGTTTAAGTCTCATGTCATTTAGAGGTTGGAAGAAGGAGATATAGCCAAAAGATCGAAGGATATTGTGTTAGCCTCCAACCTTAGAAGTCATGATCGAGCATCGCGAGTTTATATGCACAATCGCGAGTCTCCAAATGTTTAGAGGAAAATGCATGATTGCGAGTTTTCAGTCGCTAGTGCTTAGAGGAAAATTCATGATCCCTAGTTTTCGCTAGTGCTTCTCCTTCTTACAACTTTGCAACTTTTCTTCTTCTTTCTTTTCTATTTAAACCAACTTCTCTAACTTATTTTAACCTCCATTTTTGACTTCCATTCAACTAAGATCATTAACAAACAACTCTAAATTCTTGATTAAAACACATACATAAAAAAACATAAAATTCATTCACTCTTCTTCTTCATGTTCTACATTTCCTTCCACTGCTGAAATTTTCATCTCATGTACATTTGCATTTTCCTCTCTAACTTACATTCAACTCCAATCTTTCACAAACAAAATCCAAAATCCTTGCTTAACCAAATCATCAAAAATAGAAAAAGCCATTCACCCATTTCACCATTTTCGATATTTATTCACTGCTGCATATTTTTTCCAATTTTTTGTTGCACTCTTTTATCTCCATTAATAATTTCATTTCATCTCAAGTTTTCACTTTATTCCTACTGAAAGCACGATATCATCTCACTCTATGATTTCCTTAACTTTAAACCTATGTTTGTTCATCCTCAAATCTCTAAAATATACACATACATATACATATATATACACAGTGAAAAGGAAAACAGAGCATATATTTCCCTGTCACTTTCATAATTTCTGCACTCTTCTCTTGCATGTATTCAATGATCTTTCTACTAAAAAATCATCTTTACACCATCATATCACATAATAATCCTCAAATATGTAATAATAATACATCTAAATTTTTATCTAATTTGTACAATTTCATGGAAATGGACACTATTTCCATGATTATGTAATGTTAAATAAATCATCAAATTTATCTCGTATTCCTACTTCTTATAAGGATTAACACGATACTTGTTAAAACTCCAAAATCTTTAAATATCAAGAAGCTCTAATTTTCATGCAACTCACGTACACCAGTAGAGGTTAGCAAGTTTCAGTTTTTCTTTAAGAAAATGAAAGGAAACTGAAGTTGGGAGTAGTAAAAAGATATATGAAAACAAGGTTTAACTTTAGTGGAGTTTTGATGAAAAACTCTATGTTAAAGAAAAACTTGAGGAAGAAGTTACGAGAAGGATGAAGACAAGAATACAGTACTTGATCTTTCAAAGTTAAGAAGACTTAACTTTAGACTTCGACACTTGTCCATTTCTTAATGCCTTAGCTAGTTTCCAACTAACTAGTTCTTATTGAACTAGTTCCATAACTCTCATCTTTACCTTCCAATTATCTCCAAAATTTTTGAATATCAATAACTCACAAATTCTAAAGTCATCTCCAAAATTTTCAAAGTCATTTTTAACGATTCTCCATTATCATTTGTTTTCTTATTTCTATTTCTACTTATCAATTTACTTGCCTTTTGGCATTTTTCCTAGTCCAATAAAACTCAATATTTTTAAATTTTTTTCCAAAATTCACCAAAAATTGTAAATCAATACATATATTCTCCACATCGATTTTC
>JANSVA010074522.1:0-11732 GCA_025504915.1 Erythroxylum reticulatum | reverse complement strand
AAATATTTTCATTACAAAACTGTAACTGAAGAAGATAAAGTTACATGTAAATACACTTGCTTTCCAAGGCACTATATGCACATAACGTCGACATTTGAAGCAATATAGAAGTAAATTCATGATAGTAATTTAAGGCTATCAAACATAGCAGTGAGAAAAAGCTACCAAAACTAATAGAAAAACAAACTAAACATCCACTTTGTAGAAGATAAGAGAAGAAGAAAAAAGATGAAGATAAGAATGAGGATCCTCCTTATGTTCTTCCCCCTACATATCCACCAAAATTACCATTCCCACAAAGACTTCAGAAGAATAATTTGGATAAAGAATTTACAAAGTTCGTATAAAAGTTGAAGAAATTGGAAATTACCTTTCCTTCTATAGAAGCTTTGGAGAGCATGCCTTAGTACATGAAATTTCTCAAAGAAAATTTATCAAACAAGCAAACTTGGGATGATAATCAAATGGCCTCCTTGACAGAAACTTCCAGCTCGATAATTACCAACCATATGCCCTCATAGTTGACAGATCTAGGGAGTTTTACACCTTATGTCGTTAGTAACTTGGGATTTTTAACATGCTTGTGTGACTTAGGTAAAAGTATTAATCTTATTACTTTGTTAATGTTTAAGAAATTAGGGATAGGAGATGTGTAGCTAACTTCCATGCTTATTCATTTGGTGGGCCATTCAATTTAAAAACCATTTAGCATGGTTGTAGATATACCTGTAAAAGTGGATAAGTTTATAATTCCTGTGGATTTTGTCATACTAGAATTTAAAGAGGATAAAAAATGTTCAGTAATTATTGGTAGACCCTTTTTGAGCACTTAAAGAGCTTTGGTAGATGTCCATGAAGGCAACATCATCCTTTCGATTAATAATAAACAAGTGAAATTTAATATGATGAGGAGGAAAAGGAAAAAATGTTAGTGGACATAGAGGTTGAATAAGCTACAAAAGTCTTTGTTCAAGAAGAGGAAGTAGAAGAGGGGAAGAAGGTGATTGTAGAAGAAGACTAGTTCACGTTCCTATAAGACAAACTGCTGGATTCAATTGATGATTCAGGGAGTTTGATCAATCCATATTTTTCTGAGAGTTTGTTACTAAAAAGGACATTATTGAACTTCATTGGTTTTCTTAATTTTATCAAATTTGTCCTTATTATCTTACAACATATAACTTATTTACCGGATACTAACTTGCCATATGAAGAAAAGGGTTATAGTAGACCACTTATTATAGACCCAAGTTGAGGGTAAAAGCTAGAATATGTCAAGTTAATGAAATGAAAGAAACGCTACTTCGGAGGTAACCCAATAATTAAGATATTTTTTTCTTTATTTGTTATTTATTTTTTATTTTTATGTTCAATTTATTTTGTTTTTGTTTTTGTTTTTATTTTATGTTAATTTTGTAGGAAGTGAACTACTATAATTTTATGGCATAGGGTCTCTCCGAATTCCATCGCCACACCATCACCACCGAAACATTATAAGTATTCTTGCTCTAACTTTTTATTTATTTTTCTTTATTTATATTGTTTGTTTTACATGTTGAGGATAATATGTTGTTCAAGTGTGGGGGTGTAAATGCAATTGCATATCATATGTTTGTGAATTTTACTATTATAGAGTTTTTTTTATTAGGTTAGTATTGTGATGTGTGAATTGTGTGAATGTGTCAACGACAAAAATTTCTTAGAATTAGGATAGCTTGAACATGGTCATTCAATTTGTAAAGGCAAAACAACTTATGAATTTTGTGTTTTAAGGGAAAAATATGTATATTAATATGATAGTTATTATTTAATTTTATGATTTTTGTTTATATACATCTATAATTATAGTCCATTGAATTGGCTAGCATTAATAATACCTTTCATTAGAGGGTTAATTAAAAAGAACAAGGTAGGTTAAATAAAAAATAAAATAACTATTTCACTGCCCTTTTTAAAGAAAGTTGGATTAAGAATTGAGTTAGTATCTAGTTGAGAGTTGTGATATAGTTGAGTAATCGGGGCCATTTATGACAAAATGTTTGTCTTTGTGTTAAAAGTACAGAATGAAACTTCAACCAAGGTAAATAAAATAGTGATCTAGTTGAGTAACTGGGAGATGTTCATGACAATGTGTTTGTCTAAACATCAGAAGACTAAATTATCATTAAAGAAAATCTATAAAAAAAAGGTGCTTACAACAAATAAAACCTACTAATCTTTTAAAAATAGTAAGAATTTTCATGAAAGGTTACCTACTAATTGTTTACCTTTTCAATTGATTAATAATAATAAATGCATGGTTTCATAGGTGTATGAATATATATTGATATGTATATTCAAATCAATGCACTTAAACATGACAAGAATAAGTTAGTATGTTAGCATGTTTTGAGTGATTGGTATTTGTGGTTAAGTTAATTTCAAAAGATTTGTTGTCATTGTACCACTATTGTATTATTGCATTATTATATGTTTATTTATTTATGTAATTTTTTGTTTTAAGTTTTTAGTTTTGCTTGAGGAGAAGCAAAAGTCTAGGTATAGATTATATTATGTTTTGCTAGATATTTAAGTGTGTTTTTTAAAGTATTTATTATATTATTAGCATGTTTATAAGCTTAAAATTGTGTTATTGTTAGTGCTCATATGTATTCTCAGTGCTTTTTTGGTTTAACGCAAGAATTGGATCTTAATTTTATTTTTTAAGAGGCATTTGATATGTTTATGAGTGTTGGGAATTAGGAAATTGAAGAATGAAGAAGATGGAGGGTGTCATGATCGTCAATAATTGAGCATAATTTTGGCAGAGGGGGAAACAACAAGAGCACGATCATGACTCAAAGTCACGATTATGACAAAGGCTTTTCTAGGCACAAATTTTCATATTTTAAGGATTTGGGGCTCCTTTTGGAACCGAAAAAATTGAGTAATCCCTAGACATAACCCTAGAACCCTAATGAACTATTTAAGAACATGAAAAACACCAGAAAGAAGCAGAAACCATTGAATCAAATTGGATCAAAGCGAAGAGATCAAGAAAGAATCTGAAAATTCTAGCATTCTACATTAAGGAGAAAATAGAGTTTTTATTCTTTTTCCCTTGTTTCTTTCTTTATTATCTATGAGTAATTGCATTTTTCAAATGTTTAACATGTCTATGGAGTTCTAAATTTAGATTACGAATTATTCTGGATCTATTTTATGATATTATTTATTGTCGAATTCAATATAACTCTAGTTCTTTGTGATAATGTTTGTGCACAAACATTATAAAAAACTGAGAAAGTGAGTCAAAAGTAATTAATTTTAGATTGTAAAATGAGTGTTGGCAATTTAATAGTCTTATAATTATTAAATTAACAATCAATTAAAGAGAGATCTTAGTTGTGAAATTGATTGTCTATTAGATAACTTCATATCTAATTGAATAAGTTAGGGATAATTTTATGAAAAGAGAGATTGTAAATATAGAAATTTTAGTTGATTAGATCTTAGAAGGGAGTAACCAATACCTTAGGAAATCTAGGATCAAACACATAAATTGATTCAATAAGACTAAGGGAATGAAATAGACAAAGATTAGCTCCTAAATATTTAATTTTGATCAACCTCAATTTTTATTAGCAACTTACTTGTTAATTGCTTGATTGTTTTATTGTATTCTTTGTTTTAATTTTTGTTATTTAAATTTAATTCAAATCAAATTTGTGTTACCTTACACAGAGTTAGGTTCAAATTATAAGCTATTGCATAATCTTCCTAGGAATGATAACATTTTATGCTATAAGATACAATCCGTATACATACTGGTATTAAGAGTTCTTTTGCTAGATATAAAACTCGCTCAACATTATAAACCCTAATTTTTCCTATAAAAGGGGAATTTAAGAGGCTAAATGATCTATAAAGAGTTTATAAACAAGAAAGGGGCATATTTCTTACCTTTTGGAGGGCTATGAGGAGCTAAAATTCATCCTTTTGGTTCAAAGAGGATATCGAGGTTGATGAATATGTTTTTGCATTTCTTAATCTATTAGTGTTTTTCCCACTTTCCTTTTGAATTAATTGTTATTCTATGATTAATGTTTTGGGATTTACGTGTGAATGATTTAAACATTTCAAATAGATCATTTATGTATGAACACATTGCCAAAATCTAGATTGCAATAAATAACCATTGTGACTCTAATTCACTTGTAATAAACTAATGGTCGTTCATGATTAGGGATAACATAACAAAGGTTAACCCGATCTTATGTAGTTGTTGCCTATATTAGCCTATTGTCCTATCTTGTAATGATGTTGTCACCTAAATCTAGGGAACATATTTTAGATTGTTTAATAGCTAGCTCATTTAAAGAGATTATTTTAATTAGATACAAACTAAGGGGAAAATAGGGCTAATGGAGCTTATTGTTAATCTTTGGTTAATAGTTTAAAGAAAAGGTCCCAAGAACAACATGAAAATTGATTATGCTCATTCTTGTGAAGGATAAGATTGAACCAAGAATTGGATTTGAATCCATTTGTCAATTTTATCACTTTTGTACTGTTGATTTGATTTAACTTCAATATTTTATTTTTTTATTATTTTGTTAATTGAATTCAACTAAAACCCCACTTATTCCCAATCACTGGTTTATTCCTTACAAAAGCTAAACACACACTCTCTGTTGATATAATCCTTACTCACCACTACTACAAATTAAGTTATACAGATTTAGGCTTTATTTTTTACTGTGTTCGACATGAATCACTCTACCCCATCCTTAGGTCCTTTATAAGTAGCTCTCATAGCTTTATTAGTTGTAGCAATGTTAGTTCCTTCAACTTCACCATTTATCCCCTCCTCACCCTAAAAAACTTGGAACCTTGTAGTTAGCGAGGGAGAACCCTCTACAAAGCTCAAACTTATATCAAAAGCATAGGATTCTATGATAATATCCCTACTAGTTGAAGTAGAAAAAGAAGCACTATCCTGGTTGATTTTGTCTAAATGAACTCCCCCATTCCCCCTAATCATATAATAGTTATAATCTAATAATGGTTTGGAGTAGATTTTAGTTACTCAAGAAGAATACATTTTGTCTAAATTTAGAGATCCATCTAAAATGAAGTTAGTAATGGAATCTACTCCGTAGAACTAGAGAGGAAAATTAATGTTCATTAAGAAATGGAATCTAGATATGTCAATAGACAAGGCCTCACATAATACTATTCCTTTATAGATATGCTTTCAAAACATTCCATTAAAGTACTAGACAACAATTTGCTTATGTAGTAAATGCCATTGGAAAATCAATTACATTGGAAACTATAACAACCTATGAAGAAAATTTGGAAACATAAGCTAATCGACCTTAACCTTCTAGCATTACCTTAGGCAATATAAACCTTAATTCATATTGTTCCAGATTCTTCTACTCATCCTGCTAATACTTATTTTAACCCCTATATTAACTAACCCTATAGAACAAATTCTTAGAAACCTTCCACATCTAAGAGCTCTTTAGAAACTACAACCTTTAAAAAAATTATTCCTAACCCCTTTCTTACCATTATATCAGAAATTCTAGGTACAGAAAAAATTCCAAAACCAAGAAAAGGATGCATAAGTTTATGAGAGGAAATGGCTTATTAAGTTCCTCTAAACAACAGTAATAGCACTGAACATTTAGGGACTGATCTACCCCAAAAAAATTGCAATCAATGGAGGAATTTATAAACTAAAGAAACCCATTTCTAATATGATTTTTTGATACCAAATTTAAGGAAGAAACCTTAGCAAAGGACTTTGTTCATAGAAATTTAATAGATAATCCTATCCATTAATGGTTCATATAAATTTAAAAGCTTACAACTTTTTAAGGGTTGTTGAAGTAAGCAACTTAAAACAAATTGTTCAATACCTCTATGTTGAGGTTAGTTCCCTTTCTCTTCACAAAAAGTCTATGCTAAGTTTACATATTGACGCAATCATATGTTTATATATTTTTATTACCTTATATTTGGTATCTCACATGTGTTTTATGGACATCTATGGCTTATTTATCATGTTTTATAATTATTAGAGCTTTAGCAAATAAAACACAAAAGGTCCTTAATAGGTTGAAATTAAGACTATTTTTCAATTTTTGGCAAATTTGAACTTTGTTCTTTTGGAGTTTTTATCTCGGGATTGTGCATTAAAAAATCCTAAGATTTTGTAGGAATAATCTTAACTCATTGAAGAATTTTCTCACCAAGTTTCAGAATTTTTGGAGTTGTCTTTTTATAACAGTAAATTTTTGAAGACTAATGTAAAGTTGGAGACATTCAGTTTGACCTCTTGTGCTTCAAAAATTCATGTTTGAAGATCCAACCGTTTGATTTCTACTATCTAATGCTCATATTAAAGCTGATTCAATGATCTTTCTGATGACCAACTTTAAACTGCCCAAATTCTATATTTTATTTCTTTTATGGTTAGTCAAAGTTGGTCTAGAAATCAGCCAATATAACCAGTTCAAGAATGATCAGAGTTTGGGGCCAATTATGGATGTGGTCAAAATCGAGGGACTTTTCTTTTATTTTTTGGGATTTGACGTGAATAACCTTTTCTCTTATATTTTTTTAGGGATAAAAACCCTAATTCGCTTCTTTTTTTCCTTCTTGATAGCCGAATATTATATCATGGTTTTGAACAAGATTTTTTACTTTGCTTTAATTCTAGACATCAACTAAGTTTTCTTTTCAATTGTGGAGGTTCATAACTAATTCTTATGGGTTGATTTTATGAGATTTTGTGCTTAAATCTTACCATTTTATGGTTGAATTTTTGTGCCCATGAACAGTGTTTGATTGTCGAATTATGTTGGGTATTTTTGAAGTCTAGAATTCAAGTTATCTTGCATGATTTGTTTGTCAATTAATTGAATTAGTTGTTAGTCATCAATTTAATTTAAAAAGTGGCATTACTCTATTAAAGTTTGAAGGTATATGTAGAATTTTAATAGGTTAGTTCTTGAGCATAGAAATATTTAATGTATGTTAGTCATTTTGAATAATTTTAGGTTTGATCAAAGCCATCTCATCTTAATGCTTTCATGTCTTTGTTGTTCATGTTAGTTTTTAATTGATACTTTCATGAAAAGGATTTGCATTACATGTTAGTTTTGGATGCAAATAATATTATATGGGGAACCCGACTTTTGATCATAAATTGGTTGGAAAAAATATTTGGTTTCAATAATTAAAATCAACCTAGGGAATTAGTAAACATCTTTGCAATTGATCTATAATTAATTTGAATTTTTATCAAACTTCTCTTTGCAATTTTCTTCTTAGAAAATTTCAGCATCTACTCTTAATTTTCTGTTTTATTTCATGTCACCCCTCTCTTATTTTTCTTTAAGTTTTTACCATGAACAACCCCCTTCGCGTACGTCAGGTCTTTTGCTTAAGCTTTAGTTGCATGCATGTACTATAATTCATGTAATAGATGTTAGTAGATTTGCATTAATCCTTGTATGTCATTCATGTAGCACTAATTCGTTAATAAATAGTTAGGTGCATGCATAATATGTAGGTAGCTAATTTGCATTAAAGTTCTGCTCAAAGGTTACTACACACAACTACACATAGTTGAATAAATCATTCACGTATTCATTCATAATTAGTTAGTTTACATTTAATTCTTAATTTTCCTCTTTACATACAGGTACTCTTATATTGAAGGTTGAAATTCTTCCTTGAAATTTGATCTTTGTGGGATGATACCCTTGATTCATTGTACTACATATCAATTTAAGTAGGGGATCAAATTTGTATGCTCACAATAACCTATAAAATTTTTGGCGCCATTGCTGGGGAGCAAAGTACTAAGTTTTAGATTTCTTTTACAGACAGCATGTTATTTTTCTTTTTTTATGATTTGGTACATTTAACCTTTTGTTTTGCAGGTTGTATGTCCCAATCATCTGGCGACCAATTCCTAGATCAAGAACAAGCCGACTTAGACTAGTTCTATATTGAATTCTTGATCAATTCCAACCGAACACCTGTTCAAACACCATTGCATGAACCTATCATCCTTAAGCAGTGTCAAATCTTCAACCTAGTCTTCAAATCTAACTTTAAGGAGGAGTTATCTTTTACACGTGCATAGCTCGCCAATTCATCACCTTCTGGTTTCTACGAGGACCACAACGCTTATGGTTCATCTTCATCTCCTATTCTCAACATCACTCACACGTACCAATACCAAGAAGAAATGGCAGTTGCACAACCAAGGACATTAAAGGATCTTGCCACTCCTAATTGGGAGAACCACCTTCTTTGCATTAGTGTTGAGAGTGCTAACTTTAAGCTTAAACTTGGTTTTATCCATTTGCTTCCTTATATTAAGGGTCTTGCAGGGGAAGATCCATATGCTCATCTTAAAAAGTTCCACATGATCTATAATGGAATGAAGCTGAACAGTGTGGAGGAGGAGCATATTAAGCTGAAGGCTTTTCCTTTCTCTTTGAAGGGGGTGGTTGAGGAAAGGTTGTTCTCAATCACATCTAGCTCAATTAGGACATGGAATGATCTTAAGAGAATTTTCTTGGAGAAGTACTTCCCAGCTTCAAAAGCTACCAACATAAGGAAGGAGATATATGGGATAAGACGAGCTTATGGTGAATCATTGTCTGAGTATTGGGAAAGGTTCGAGAAGTTCAGCAATTAATGTCCCCACCACCAAATTTCTGACTAGTTACTTATTTAATATTTCTATGAGGGTTTAACACCCTAAGATAGTAGTATTATTGATGCATTTAGTGCTGGGGCATTGGTGAACAAAACACCTAAGGAAGCTTGGCAGTTGATCTCTGATATGGCTGCAAATTCTAAGCAATTTGGCACCTGAGCTGATTATAGACGCATGAATAAGGTAAGTGTTTCTAATTTAGAAAACAAGGTTAATAAGCTTACTTCCATGATGCAATCTTTCATGAGGGGTAATATGCAAGCTATTATTTGTTCTATATGTTCCATGCATGGTCGTAATGCTAATACATGCCCTACTATGAAAGATGATGCTAATGACCATGTGAACGTAATTGGTGGTATTTTTAATGCTAACCCACAGAGAAAATATGATCCCTACTCTCAAACATACAATCTAGGATGGAAAGATCACCCTAACCTTTGATATGGGAATTGATTGAACCCAAGTTTCTTATATAAATTGGTGACATTTTTATGGTTTTTATTATACTTCTTGGCTCTTATTTTTAGATTTTATGCTTAATTTGACTCTTGAGTGTTGACCTTCACTTTATGTAGTTTGAGAGTAAAAGTCACAAATTACTATTAATTGCAATAAATTAATTTTCTGAGAACAATTAATATTACAAACTACCATTTGTTCATTGTAGGAAACTAAAAAAGAAGTAGAGACAAGGAGGGAAGGCTAAAGATGATAAGTCAACAGGTACAATAGGAAGTTCGCCATGGCGAAAGGATGATTTGTCGCTGCAGCGAAGTATGAAGAACTCTAAGCAAAACCTTTCGGGAAAATTTCACCATGGTGTGAATTAATTTTGTCACCGTGGTGAAAGAACCATCACTGCAAGCAAAACTTTTGGAAAAAGTTCTTCGTGGTGAACTTATCTTGTCGCCACGGTGAACCTTCAATTACTCGAGCCATTTTTAGAAATTTACCCACTGTGTAACGCTATCCATGAACTCGATTTTTAAAATGTACCTATCTCAGGTTAAGTTGCAATTGGAGAGCTGCAAGAAAAACAAGGACACACACTCTCTCTGCCATCCCAATTAGCTTTTCTCTACACACCCTCATCTCCTTCCATCGATACCATTATTCTTCTAATCCCATCGTCAACCACTACCATGGATGCTTCCAGTGGGGTCTCAGTTATGAATTCTCTTAGAGTTACACTTGGCTAGGCACCTCTTCCCTCTTGAAGATGTAGCAATGCCTTGAGTTCAATGGGATTAAAAGAGGAGTAGCTTAATCTATGTTTGGAAATGATTTATGATTTCCTAGGTTTAGGGATTATACTTTGTATTTAAACATTCTTGATTAGATTTTAATCAAGTGTTGGATATTTAATGTGTTATTAGGATTTGTTGATGTAGAACTTGGAGCTTAAATATATGAAGTCTCATATATGTCTATTTGTGATCTTGTTGATTCTCTTTATCTGCCTAGTTATGTTCGATATTGAGTTGATTCTAGATCCCAAAGTGACTTATTGAATTGACTTACCCATTACAAACACTAAGAGCATTCAACAAGGTCTTAAGAAATGGAGTTCATTGATTAAAACCTTAGACTTTAAGAGTTCTTTAAGATTTACCATTTGAAACTTAGTGATTCACTCCCATTTAAATTTATTTCAAACTTAGTGATTCACTCCCATTTACATTTAAATATTCAAGAGGATATTATCACCATTTGATCATTGTTTTTATCTTATCTCTTTTCTATTAAAAAATCCAAAAAATACTTTTCATTACATTTTCTTGCAATTCATTTATTTTTGTCCAAATTTCAAAATATCAAACCTATTGGCCCTTAATTTTTTTTATTTATTAAGCATGATTTAAGTGAATTATAAGGTGTTGATGGATTAAATTTGAAGTTAATTATTATGTCAATGTTGGTAAGATTTTATGACATAGATTAATTGAAATGAAGTATTAAAGTCGTAAGATTGCATAAGGGCAAATTGGGCATGACACTTAAGGTTATAAGACATATGGCATTAGGCAAGGGGCAAAATGGACATTGAACATTCATTAAGGATTTAAAAAGAAGAAGAAGAAGTTGTCTTGTATTTTTAAGAAGAAGAAGAAATCATGGGTGAAGATAAGAAGAGAAGAAAAGAAGAGAAAAAGAGAAAAGCTAGGGTTTGTCAAGATCTTGAATAGTTTGAAGAATTCAGAGCTTCAACAAGTAAGTATAAGCATCATTTTTCTTGATTAGATGAATGAAACATATTTTGATGTTAGTTAAGAGCTGAATATATGTGGGAAATTATTGAGAATGGGTAAATGCATATGTTTAGTTTTTAGGGTTTAAATGATCAAAGATATATTTTGATGTATCTGTTATTGATATTGTGTTAAAATCAGCTCGGAAATGAAATATAAGAGACGTTTTAGTGTTAAGATGAGTTATATTTGAAAGACGGGAAGTATATAGATGAAGAATGTCGAAAAATGTCTTTGGTTTGGGTTTTTGGAAAAGTTCGACGTAGCGAACCTTTGATTTTGCCTCGGCGAACTCCAGCAACTTCGTTGTGGCGAACCGTTGATTTCGCCACAGCGAGCTCCATTCTCCTGCACAGATATACTTCGGTATTTTGGGTACATATTTTTCTTTAGATGTCCAAATGGAGTGATTTTTTATTTGGAGTAAACTAGATACATAGGTATACAATTTTTATGAAGGAATTAAGTTTAAATTCAGTCTATAAAAATCTCAATTTTTGAAGGGAAGTTGAACATAGAAAGTTGCATTAGTATTGGAACAGACCAAAAATGATTGGTGCATAACGTTTAGAGTACTGAACAGAATGGAATGATTTTGGAGTCATTATAAACTTAAGACAATGGAGAAAATGTTTATAAAATAAAGTATTATCATATTTTGTCATTTACTTTATTAGAATGATCATGGAAAATTGACCCAAATGTTTGGACTTTTGGAAGAGTTTGAGTTTTTAGAATTTATCTTAGTGAAT
>JANSVA010074501.1:0-11734 GCA_025504915.1 Erythroxylum reticulatum | reverse complement strand
AATGTTAGCATGTAACCTATTAGCATTTATTAGATTAAAGAAGAAAGATGTACATTGGATGGACCATCTTCCTTCTTTCTTCTTACAAAAACCGATTTATGTTTTTATTATCCTTATACCATATTGTGTATGGATTGTTATGATTATGTGGATTTGTTGCTTCTGCTAGAAAAATGATTTCTTAAAAGTTTTGAAATCTACCGTTTCTCCAAATGTAACATGCTTTCTTTTTTCGATCCAACAATTAAGAATGATCAATAAAGGAACAAATCAGAAATGAATATGTAATGAATCAAAAGTGAATATTTGAGGTAGAATATGCTATTGAGAGTGTATGCATTTTGTTTTATATAAAGTAACCAACTATATGAGTGGATTTTTGAGTTCGAGATGACACTATCGCTAATATGAGGAGAACTTAGGTCCACGCTATAGTCTATGTAAATATGTCTGGGAGATACAAATTATATCTGATGAATGTGTTACCAACACAGGAAATGAAGGTTTCAAATAGATTGAAATGTGTGGATAAACTAGTATGAATGAGTAGGCATTACAATAAATCCATGTGAAAATTAGGGAAAATTTAATGATTTGAGAAGATCATTCGAGAAAAGAAGTCAATTAGGAAACTGAAATTATTGTAAGAGAATACTACCTCATTGAGGAATTTGATACTTAAAGAATTACGATAACAAATCATGGGTACAAAGAGTTTTAGGTTATATCTATTAGAGTTAACAATACCCCTAACAATATTATGGTATTGAAGATTAAATTGTTCTAAACAAAATTGTATTAATTAGTGACTATGATCATAGAGGATATTTGGAGTGTATTCAAAAAGGGAAGAGAATATTTTAAACATTTGAGGAAATCTTACATATCATAAAGGTATAAATAATTATACGCCAAGTTTAATAAGAGTGAATCTTAGCTTAATCGAATAAAATGTGGGTTGTATAATATCTGAACATGGCTTATTTGGAGACCCAAAGAAAGTAGAGATGATGATAAAGTGAGAAACTATAAGGAATATATGTGAGATTCTGAGTTCTTTAGAACTAGTTGTATGTTGGATACTACCAGGGACTGTTAAGGGGTTTTTACTGATCTTATCTCTTGAAAAAAAGATGTTTGAGGAAAAATGTGTAAACCGTATGAATGATGAATATAATCGATAATAATAATATCATTTGGAATTGGAGATTATAGAGTACATAACGAGGTTTAACATCAACGATTAGGATGAAATCCAATGCAGCATAATAATGTGATTTCATATGCATAGAGATAGTTAAAGTCTCATGAATTGAATTATTAGGAATATGAATTAGAACTTGCTGCAATAGTAACTGCTTTGAAAGCTAGGAGACATCATATGTACATAAATATTTTAGATATATATAGATCAATGAAGATTGAGATAATTATTGAGTTTGAAAGGATTGAAAGGATTGTGCAAACTGAGTATTTCCCGGTAAAGCTAGTGTTGTAAATTGATGCATTGAACAGAAGATTAAATAATGGTGTACACAAATTTAGGTATTGAGGTTATCAAATCTAGTGCGATAAAAATTGTAGAATGACTAGCTAAAAAGGAGAGGGAAGTATTATTAGCTATTGAAATTTAAAATCAGTTTTGCATAAAAGGATTGGCAAAACCCAATTTGAGGATTTATAAAATGTGAATCTTATCGAGGAATTGAAAATGGATCCTACTTTCGAGTTAATGATATTTTATGATGGAATTAAGAAGTGTGCTTACCTGATAAGGAGACTGTTAGAGAAAACACAAGGAACAACTGAAGCTATATGTCTTAATAAGAATACATCAAAAGAGCAATTAATGGCTAAGAATGTAGAACTGAATGATTACATGTTTAAGTTACTAATAGTCTTGACTGTTGGAGACATGCTTAAAGCTTATATTTCTGGAGTTTATAGGAAAATGAAATTAATGTATAGTTCAAATTGGCTGTAGGTATAACAATCGTTATGTTGGTGATACCATTAGAATATTGTATGAGGTGTCATGTGACAAAAAGAGTCATTCGCCCTTACATTGAAATGAAGAGAGCCTAAAAATGGTCTAAGGCTATAAGAAATTCGAGATACTATTGCTGCTTGGAGTAAATCAATAATAAAAATAAAGTGGCTTATGAAAGACAAATGAAATTTTAGTGGATCACATTAAAGTTATGGAATATAGTGAGAAAGACCTAAGAGTTAAGTGTATGAGCAATAAAAAGATGTGAAATACTAAGTAAGAGATGAAATATTAATATGATTTGACAAAGAGGTATTATCGACATAGGAAGTGAAAATTTTGAGCAACCTGAATTGTATTGAGAAAACTGCTAAGATAATGTGATACTTGAAGAAATGATTAGAGCAAGGATTAATTACATTGATTATGGTCAATTAGGAGAAATTATTCGAGTGATGAAGTTATATGGGAATTGAAAGAGAATATGAGGAAATAATACCCCTACCTTATTGATCAATCATATATCAATTTCGGGGATCAAATTTATTAAGGGAGGAGAAATGTAACATCCTATCCCCATATTAAGGGTTAGAACCCAAATTTCAATAATGGAGAAAATAGCAATACGAGAGTTAGAAAAATTTGCATTTCATGGTCATGCATAATGTTCACATACATGCTTTTGAATTTGGATTTTTTCACCCATGAAAATAATTGTACATGCACTCATTGTCATTCCGGGTATATTGAATTGTACTGGGATAAGTTGAGAATTGTGATTATAGTGAATGAGTTGAATGAAATGGAGTAGTAAGACTAGAAATAAAAATTGAAGTGTTAGATTTTAGTGAATGGAAGTCATATGAGAAGTTACTGGGAATGAATAGTTAAGGGAGTTAAATTTTTATCTAAAACTTCCATGAATAAACTGTATTGAACTAGGCTGATTTTAACAAAATTCTTCATAAAGTTTTATATCTTTCTTTTAGATTTCCATTGATATATAGTTTGTAATTTTTGGAGTTCTGGATCAAAAGTTATGAAAGCTGGAAGTTTGGTATGTGACTTTTAGATTTATAATGAAAATGCATCATCGCGCTTGACTTTGGAGATAATAGGCAAATTGCACCGTCGTCCATAAACACGATGGTGACTTTGAGGAATAGCAAAAATGAGGCTTTTTGTGTCAAATGGATTTGCACCGTTGTCCTCAAGCACGATAGTGATTTGGTGAAAGCACGACGATGCATTTGAGATTTTCCCCTATACTGAATAGTCATGCTTCTTTTGATAATAACTTCTTCTCTAGACTTCCAAATGACTTGGTTCTTAAACCATTGGACTCTTAAGACATTTTTCTACCTCTCCACCAAAATTCATAACGATCTGAAATTAATTGAGAGAGTTAGAGTGAAAACTGTGGTCAGGTCTAACAGTGTATGTTCTTCAATCTTTTTATCTTTATCTATCACGCCCATGACTTATTATTCTCACACCCATGACTTTTCTCACACCCATGATTTATTCTCACGGGTGTGACTCCTGCACAGGCGTGACTTTCTTCACTCCCTCCCGTGAGTTAATTGCAAGAGTGAATGTTTAATTGTCTTGTCATGCTACAGTGCTCCTTAATAGTTACTCTCTTGCAAGCAGAACCATCTTTCTTCTTTCGACTATAACTTCTTCACCCGATGTCCAAATGACTTAATTCTTAGACCAATAGATTCAAAATGCATTGAGTTACATATCCACCAAAAATCACACCTTTCTGAATTGATTTCATTGGTTAATTTAAGATGGAAATGTGACTGTGCTGAAGTATGATAATTGATAGGATTAATTTACTGAACATACTTCAATGTTCTGATTATATATGGATATATAAGATTCCAAATGAGATGATTTTTGAATTGTAGTAAAATATATAAATATGGATACAAATCATATAAAAATTTAGAATTATGATTCAGTCTCTAAGATGTTCAATTCCTGGATGGAATTTGTATATAGTAAACTATTTTTGAATAATAACAGTCCGAAAAGGCTTGAGGTATATCTTCTAAATTACTAAACCAAATTAAGTGATTTTGGTGTCAATAGAAACATAAGACATAGAGGAACACATTTCTAGAAGAGAGTATGACCAAATTGCTTCATTTTCACCTTATGATTGAACATGAATGGTAGACCCAAAAGTGAGTAAGGAGTTATGATTTGTGATTACAATGGTTTTATTAAGTCATAAACTTAAGTATAAATTATACTTAAGTGAGTTTTAATATGGGGAAGTGGATAAGAGGCTAAGAAATAGACAAGTGTCCAAGTTTTAAAGTTGAGTTTTAATAACCTTGGACGAACATTCCTGGCTACTACCCACTCTGTAATTGACGTTGATGGGAGTGAACTAACTCTGAGGGTCAACAAGCATTAAATAACCTTCAAAATGTTCGAATAAAGACAACGTTTATCTCTTACCTCCAACTAATATCAAGGATACCAAACCTCGAGGACAATGGGAAGATATTGAGGATCCTAAAATTGCATATGGAAAGAAACAATTGCAAAGAAGAAGGTGAAGAAAGGAGAATCATAGGGAGAGTGGAATCTAAGGGCACTGTAACTTATATGGAAATTGTAAGATCGATGATTATGCTACCATTGCACGATTCATTCAAACCACTTAAGTATAAGAAAAGCATCGAGCTACCAATGTTAAAAGAAGCATTGTATGGGACGCAACCCATAAACTATCAAATTGATGTCATTTCCTTTGATTTTTAGATGGATGAATTTCGTAGTTAGGTTATTTCATTTCCAAATAAAATCGGGAAGGCATAGGACTTTAGCATGATTTGATGATCAAGGAAGTAAGCAAAGAGAGGAAAAAGGACCATCAAGAGTTAAGAAGTGATTTCAAAAAAGTGAAGAAGGACAAAAGAAAAGAAAAAAATTAAAAATTGGTAAAAAAAATTGTAGGCCACGATCGTGGCCTACAGCAGGGCAAAAAGGGTACACACGAATTTCAAATTCAATTTTTACCATTTTACCCTCTACCTACCTATATATTCATTTCTATCTTCATTTTTTCACTCACTTTCATTTTTACTTTATCTCTCTAAGTTTAGAACCTCCAAACACTCTCACTTCTCTCCACCCAAAATTTCAAACCTCCAGTCTCTTACAACTTCTACCTACTCACAAGCCAGTATATTGCACATAAAGCAATCAGCAAAGTGGGATCAATCATTGGGATGAAATCAAGTCTCAGGGTAAGGGAGAAGGAAAAGGGCAATAGACTTCAGAGCACCATTCCCAATCTACACAGAGCAGGAAGGTATTCTTTTCCAATCCTTAATGCTAAATAAATTGTTGTCCCGAAATATTTTGATACGCTTGATAGGCTAGAATTTCGCGATAGGGTAAAAAGCTTAGCAGAAAGAATTTAGTGGGTGAAATTCATACACTTCCAGTTTCCTGTCTATCAGGAGCTCATTCTAGAATTCTTTACTTCCCTTTCCTATGAACCCTAAAGAAATTTGGTATACGTTGTGGGGATGAGCATATGAACTGAACATCAAAATCATATTCAATATGTGTGGGTTCCCCAAATCTTCCATTATCAATCAGCACAATGGTTTTCTCCCTTCTTGCTATTAGAATGAGCTCAATGGGTTAGAGCAATTCGATGCCAAAAATGCCCACAATAACATCATAAAGACCTATGAGCACTTGTTATTACACAAATTCGCATGTCAACTAGTTTTTGATAAATCATAAACCAACAAGTGTTCAACAAAGGAATTCTTTATGTTGTGGTGCATGGATCATAACATTCCAGTATGCACCTCCACACATGTGTTGAATGCTATTGTTGTGACTCTGCACAAGAAGAGCAACAATTTAGGTATGGAGTACTTAGTTTCTTCCATTGCTGAGTATTATGGTGTGGATTGTAGTGGTTTAACTATCCATCTCCTAGACTTCCTAAATCATCATCATCTATGACGTGCTGAAAAGGAGGAAGATGGTCTATCAAATGCACCTCTTTCTTCTTTAATTTAATGAATGCTAAAAAGTTACATGCTATCATTAAATGACAACCATTAAACCATTTAATGATAAGATTATTACTCCATTTAATGATGATAAAGCATGTTAAAAATCATCTTAAATATAGCAAACCAATGCAAAATGTGCAGCTGCATATTTAGCCTATTAAAACCGAAAATCCATCTCCTTTTATCTTTAATAACTCTGTTTTAATTTAATTAATCAAATTAATCAAATTAAACCAAAGTCTATCCCATTTCTAAATGTTCATATGGGCTTCTAATTAATATTTAATTAAAGTAAGCCCAACATTCAATCATGGGCTTTAAAACCTCTATTTGTATTTCTTATTTTGCTTGATAACTTTCTAAAAGTCAAATAAGGAATCTAATTGGACTTATATGATTTAAGCTCTAATAAGCCCAGAATTAATTTAATCTCATTAGAATTAATTACAGCTTATTAACCAAATGTCATTCCACTAAAGAAAATTAGTTGAACTTTTGAATTACTAAATGTTATGAGAACACATGTTTCAAATAAGATGTCCAATTGCAAACTCTAATATGAATCATATTATAGCCATCTGCATAATAAAGGGTAAAATTATTGTTTTGCCTTTATGTTGGTTTTTCCTTCTAGATCTCCCATTTTACTCTATATAGTGATTAACACACAATATTTCATTTTGTTATTAAGACTTGATGGGTAGCTAGTCCATCAAACTACTGGCGCCAGTTTAACCACCAATCTCTGTAAAACATCTAAAAGTGATGATATCACTATAAACTCATTATTTGAGTGAATGTTCCCTATTACATGTTTCAATTGATAATTCCAACATATAGATCTTAGATTGATACTTTGTAAAAATCCTTTCTGATCATATCAAAAATTATAATAAAACACACATGAGTTCACCACTTATCAAGATTGTGGTCTATAATAAACGAATGCTTAAGTTGTATGTTTTAAGATTAAAGTAACAACCCACTTTATTGTTTAAAACATACTTAATTCGATATTCATTTAATAGTGTCATTATCGATAGTCAACTACTATCATGATATGAAACTTATCATTCCATTGAAATAAACTCTTTTACTTACTCAGAGATAAATCGCAATATTATAGTCTAAACCATAATTAAGTGACCAACTTGATTAGTTAACTATGAATCAATTATTTTATATTCTAATAATATACATGTTTCCTATACATCTCTATGTATATGTATATTACTTACAAAAGAATCTCGGTACCTTATGACTAGATATATAATGTTTATGCAAATAAAACCAATCTCTTTTTTATTAACAATAAATATTTTTATTACAAAAGTAACTGGAAGAAAATTAGGTTATAAGTAAACACACTTGCTTTTCAGGGCACTATATTTACATAACTCCATCATAGTGGACAAGAGTGTCATGACCTTAGGTGATGATTTTATCGGTGTCCAAACCCTAGGTGTTGAATCACCCGCAAGCCCCATAAAAAGGTGTTGATACGGGGACTAGACTTTTATATACCAATGTCAAAGGTACAGGGGTCGCTTAATCTATTGTGCCTAGCACACGATTAGTGAATCGTTACCTCACCAATCACAAAAATCATATACAAATATTAAGTATAAAAATCAAGTAAGGCATCATGCCTTTATTTATTGTTCTAACCGATAAAATGAAACCTTGTTATAGCTTTAAGCTAAAAGATAAAACATACAAGCAGCATGATTATGCATATGTAAAATGCAAAACATTATTTCATGAATAAAAGTCATCTTCAAAGTTGTTCAAAAATGTAGTTTCAAAAAACAAAACATTGACCTTTGCACTTCAAGTGTTGGTTTCTTGAAAACAAAATCATTTCTTAAAATATGTAATCAACATCAGTTTAAAACAATGTCATTTATTAAATACACAAGTATACTAGCATCTACATAAGATTCAACTTTACTATGCATTACCTAGGTTCAAAATTCACATACAATTCATCATGCATGTCTTAGGATATTCTAATCCTATTTAAGTGATATGGTTTCCCTAACTCACCTCAAAAGAAGGTGTACAGTCCCTTAATTTCAACAATTCTCGGTACAAACTCCTTGATTCACAACTCCCAAGCCTTCATAAATAAAAAAATATACAATGTATTTACTACTCAAACATATATCTCATATTTATACATCATCACATAAGTGTATAAAACATAATATCACTATCTTTAAGCTATAAGATTTGGCCATTACTCATCAAATTGAGCAAAATTCAAGTTCACTATAAGTAAACGTGAAATTCGCTTTCCAATGTATATGATTACAAATTCTTAAATCCTAAGCCAAGTTCATATAGAAATTTTATCAAGCACCTAATTTGCATGACTTTCAAGTCATTGTTTCTAGACTTTATCATGGTAATTCATGCTCCTATCTTATTATATAACAAACACTTCCAAACAACATCACATTTCACCCCTCCATATAATCCATTTTCCTTCATTTAAGCCATATTCATCATACTTATACAACTCATTACATTAATCCATTCCTTCTCCCATCATTTCAACCAATCCTTATCCAATATACATCTTCTTCATTTTTCGTCGTCAATTCACATTAGACAATTACAATTAACACCATAGAATTCATTTAAATCATCAAATTCAAAAGATATTCAACAATTCACAAACTTTCACCAAAGAGAGGGCATTTTGGTTTTGAATTAAAGCAACTTCTCCATGACTCATTTCATTCATCTAAATCATGTTTTATGTATATTCAAGTATGGAGAAAAAAATATCTTAACACCAAACTCAAAATCATAATGTAGAGAAAGATAAGACAAAACTTACCTAAACCTTCCTTTGGTGGTATCTTAAAATCCTTTGAGAATTTCTCAAATATAATGATAGATTTGAGTTCTTTGATCCCAAATTACCTTAGAACACCTTGATTTGGGTTGAAGAATCAAAAAAAGTGTAGGATTTTAGTGATAGCAAAAACTGGGTTCTTCTCCTCCTCTCTTCTCCTTTCTTCTCCTTTCTTTTAATTAAAACAAAATGTTTTAAGTCTTTAATGGTGGGGTGCACGGCCATATATGAAGGAGGATCTAGAATATTGACTCTTATATTGACCAAAATATGGTGAAATTACCTTTTTTCCCTTAGATTATGTGAAATTACCATTTTACCCTCCAAAATTTTCCTAAATTTGCAAGTAAGCCCAAAATTTGGGAATCATCAAAACTTTTATTTTTATTTTAGTCCTTAGGCTTTAGAAAATAATAATTAAGCCCTTTACCTTTATAAAATTACATATTGATCCTTTCAGAATTGAAAATTAAAATTAAGTCCTTCAACTTTTAACAATTGTTAAATAAGCCCTTATGTATATCAATTTTTCTAATTAAGCTTTCTAGGTGTCCAATAAGTCTATAAATCATGTCTAATCACCTATAATAAATTAGAACACATTTAACTCAACCACCATGGTCATATCCATCCAATGGACTCGATTTTACACACTTAAGAGCTTATATGTCAAAAATCTCCAAGATTTCGCATACCGATGAACTTTAAGTTCATATAAGGGCATATAACATTATAAATTACTGATATATATACCTAAAAGGATTTAAATACATCTTTGAACTCATATATAACTATGTATATATCAATATATAGTAGCATCTTCAAGTACAAAATAATACAAAAGGTCTCAGAGAGTTCGGCGTTACAAGTCCTCCCCCTCAAAAGATTTTCATCCTCGAAACTCCTAAATCAAGGACACAAATAAATAGGGATATTGATGTCTTATAGTATCCTCGATCTCCTATGTTATGTCCTCGACCCTGTCGCTCTTCCAAAGAATGTTGACCATGGGTACCTCTTTATTACGTAACTGCGTATCCAAAATTTGGACTGGTTTCACCTCAAAACTTAGGTCTTCTCTTAACTCTACTAGAGGTGCTCCAAAACGTGAGATGTATCCGATATGTACTTTTTAAGTATCAAGACATGGAACATATTATGGATCCTATCTAAGTCCTGTGGTAATTCTAACCAATACATCACAGTCCCGATATGCTCGAGGATACAAAAAGGTCCGATATATTGTTGAGCTTCCCTCAGCTCTGAAATTGGATAATACCTTTCCATGGTGATATCTGAAGGAAAATCGTTTCACTAACTGCAAACTCTAATGATCGTCGCCTCTTATCTACGTAACTCTTTTGACAGTCCTGGGTGACTTTCATCTTCTCTCTAATGACTTTTATCTTCTGAGTGGTAACTTATATTAATTCAGCTCCTTTAACTTTGGTTGTACCAATCTCATAACATAGAGGTGTCCTGCACTTTCTCCCATAAAGCGCTTCATATGGCGGCATACCAATACTTGTCTGATAACTATTATTATAAGCAAACTCTATAAAAGGCAAGTGTCAGTCCCAACTCTTTTGGAATTCTATCACATATGCTCTTAACATGCCCTTCAGTGTCTAAATGGTTTTGTCTAACTAACCATCAGTTTGGGGATAGAAGGTAGTACTAAAATTCAGTTTAGTCCCCAAAGATTCCTGAAATTTTGGCCAAAATCGTGAAGTGAATCTCGGATCCCTATCTGATGTTATAGAAGCTAACACCCCGTGCAGCTTCACAATTTCATTGATATACATCTTTGCCAACCTCTCCAATAAGTAGGTTGTGTGGATTGGTAGAAAGTGAGTAGACTTCGTCAATCTAACCACTACAACCTAAATAGCATTATGACCCTTCGATGTATGAGATAGTCTAACTACAAAATCCATTGTCACATGCTCCCACTTCCATTCTAAAACAGGCAAAGACTATAACATACTTACTAGTTTTTGATGCTCTGCCTCAATCTATCGACAGGGAAGGCAACTAGCTATAAATTATATTATCTCTCTCTTCATCCTTGGCCACCAATAACTCTCTCTAAGAGTTTAATACATCTTGGTGCTACCAAGATGCATAGCATAAGCTAAACTATGAGCTTCTTCCAAGATAGCTTACCTAAGACCCTATTCATCTGGCACACAGACTCTGTCTTTAAAGACTAATAACCTATCTTCTCTCAGTCGGAGCCCCTCACTGTCTTCGGAAGCCAATTTTTCCTGAATGACTCTTATCTCAGGATCATCAGCCTGCGATCTTCTAATCTCATCAAATAAAGTCAACCGAACTTTAAACCATACTAGCAATGTTCCGTCATCCTTTGCCACTGAGAGTCCAACCTTAAGGATCCACACACTCATCAAATATTTCATGTAAGCATTTTGCTTAACATTTACTAACAAACAGGACTTACGACTTAGTGCATCAGCTACCACTTTTGCTTTTCCGAGATGATAATTAATCATTAAGTCATAATCCTTAATTAATTCCAACCATCTTCTTTGTCTGAGGTTTAACTCCTTTTGTATCATTTAGTACTTCAGACTCTTATTGTTGGATCTCATTTCTGGAACCCAACCTCTTGCTCTGATACCATAAATGTTGGGACCCGATTCCGGAGCCGGACCCAGACCGGACCCCAACCCAAAAAACGGAAGACAGAAACGGAAAGCGAAACAAAAGAACGGATGAAGTCATTAATCGGAAAACAAAGCGAAACAAATGAACGGACAAAATCAAAAGCGAAAACGAAAGCAAACAAATCAAAAGCGGAAC
>JANSVA010074471.1:0-11736 GCA_025504915.1 Erythroxylum reticulatum | reverse complement strand
CATATAGTAGATTTCACATATCATTCAAGAACAATGAATTCAGCACTTATGATGCAATTAAAATCAGTAACTTCTTTGATTTAAAGAAAAGCAGTAATGGCTTATTTACTCTATTATAAACATGTACCCACCTTGATTTCCTTAATTACAGACTTACTCAAAATGCCTCTTCTCTTTGCAAACAACCTGAGGTATCAAAAGTTCTTTCCTGCTATATATTTAATGTGTACTCTGTGAGATGATCTAACTAAAATAGGTCTCTTTGATCCCCTTGGTTCTTCACTAAATGAAGATATCTTTGGCTCAAATGGAAGCTATTCTCTTCCTCTACCTTTTTCTCTTCTTGAACCACCTCAAACTCTCTCTTGAAAGCTAAGAAAATTGAAGCCCTAGCTTGTTTTCTCTTCTTTCTCTCTTTCATTTTTTCGCGCTTCTCTCTCTTCTCTCTTTTCTCATCCACGCATCTAGCTTCTTCTAGAATGCCCCAAATCACATTTTTGCCTTCTCTTAAATGTAAGACCATATTTTGGTCTTGTCCTTCCAAAAATACCCCTCCTATCCTTTGATCTTCCCATTTTACCCCTTCTTTCATTTTCCTCCTAACTCCTTTGATCTTCTTAAACACCATATTAACTCTAACTTAATTTAAATCTTTCCTTATATGCCTTATGTTCTTTACCCTTAAGTGCCTTGCCAAAATTACCCTTGAACATACTTATAACCTTAACACTTTTATTCAATCAACCCATATTGTATAATCTTTCTAACATCAACATAATAATTAACTCCACAAACTTTCATAAAGATCTTATAATTTATGTAAATCATACTTATTCATCGAGAAAAAAATTTGCGGCCCAACACAAATTATTTATATGTTGAACAAAAATGTAGCTCGATCATGTATATAAAAAGGATAAAATAATGAAATTTAGGTGTATTTAATTCATAATCATCTAAAGTATATGTCTAATGACTTAGTACAAGAAACTATTTGTAAAGTATCAATAAGAATTCAAATACAATTAGGAAATCGTGAAAAATAAGAATTTTGATTATTAAATCCTAGTTAAATTAAGATAGAAATTCAATACAACTTAGACTATACTTCTAGTACAAATAGAAATCTTATTTAAAAAGTGTTATTAATAACGATAGACATCACTGAACTTAAGGTTGATTTTTCATCTAGATTGTGAAGTAAGCCTTTTTCATTCTTCTTCATTCTCCCAGGTTTGTCAAGAACTTAGCTCTAAATAGTGAAATGAAAGGTACAATTCCAATAAGGATGGATTCAAATAGTGAAGGTCTTTTTTTTTAATCCAATTATCTTCATAATCAAGATGACCATTCTATTTGATAAGAAAAAAATGAAAACCATCTTCTTTGGAATGCTTCAATGAAGGAATTAAAGATGTACTTTTGACAACTTCATTTATAGAAACATTGGGGGACAATATAGGAAACTTAAAGGAGCCTTGATAAAGTATAAATTCTCCAATATTAAAAATAAGGTTAATGTCCATATTATTAGGCATATATCTAAAAGATACGTATATCTAAGTTTATCAATGATAGTGTAAGGTTAGTGGTTCTCACACAAAGTTTATCCATAATTTTTTTGGAATCCTTCAGAAGGAATGTGAACCATGACATGATCACTAATTTTAAATCATATGGAGCTATAATGCACATCACAATAAGTTTATAATTTTCATTATTTAACACAATCTTTTACCCAATATCAATTTGTAAGTCATAAATATATTTATGCATAATTTTCAATAGGTTTAGAAATTTTTTAATAGGCTTAGTATGTCACAAAATATGAAAATATTTTTAGGAATTCAAGATGTACTAGGTTTAACTTATTTCCTTTAAGTTTAACTTGTCTTTAATAATTTTCTTTCCTTTATCCTTAAATGAATAAATAAAAATTATCTTCACTAAAGTTATCAACATTAAGCTTATAAAGCTAAGGATAAACTAAAAGAATATAAGCAACATCCATAACCAAAACATCAGAATATATGTAATCTTTATAATCCCTCATCTGAACATAAGCTAGACTTCTTATTCATCTGTACTACCTTAAATGGATGTGGATGTGGTTCTACATTCAACTTTAACAAATTAAAAAATTATAAAGCATATTTTATTAAAAATTTGAATATATTAAGCCTTAAATACAACTCAAAAATGCTTCCAACATATACAACTACTTGTCACCTGACAGTTAAGGATTATGAAAGTGTTAATTAAGGATCACAATAAAGGATTAAAAACCTACACATTCCAATAAGAAAGAAGGTATTACTTGTGTTGGAATTTCTACTTTTATAAACTGATATGTAGTATTGGCAATAAGGGACGTGCCTAACTCGGCCTGGCCCAACCGAAAGGCAATAAGCTAGGTCTAGTTTGACCGAGCCTCAAGCCCAGGCTATCTAGACCATCCCTGACTGAGGCCCAACGGGCAACGATAAAATGACGCTGTTTTTCCTAAAACGACATCACTTTTTAAACTTTTTAAAAATAAAAAGACAGGTCGGGTAGTCCCATATTTAGATATCCTTATTGATCTAGAGCCTAATTTGTTGTACCAATAGTTTATAGAACTTCTCTTGATGAGTTATTTTGTCTAGAAAGGTTCTGAAATTTCTCTCATCTTATGTAGTTGTGACTGCTAAAGATAAAGCTAGCCAAAAGCATTTACTAGCAGTGTTGTTTTTGTTGTTTAACTGCTGGGTTTGGATGTTGTCCATGTTATCTATTTTAGCAGTTAATGTGCATTTGTTGAGCAGTTCCCTCCATATGCATTTGAAGAATAAATGTGCACTAGGTTCCTCTGCATCTCTGAGTAAACAGTATCAGTTGCTGAGCTGTGTGTATTTGGCAATTCTGACAACTGTTCTTACCTATCTTTCATAGAAATCTATAGAGTGAACGCTGCTCAAGGTTAAATATAACTTAATCAAATAAATTTGTTCTATGAAAGCTTAGGACGTTGATTGAAAAGCAACTTCTTACAAAAAGAATTTGAGAATTTCCCATCATATGAGTGTCCCAAATTGTATTTTTCAGTTTCTGCATCGCATTAAGTCCTAAAGATTTTTTTAGAAAGTGAGTTAGATAGTGTTGTGTTCTAAAATTTTTCTTTACAAGGTAATGCTATAGCTAGTGAAGCATCTAAGGGAATTCACCTCTTTAAGGACTCAACCACATTGGAATTGATCAATGGTCCTATAGAAAGACAATTATCATACCAAAAGTTAATGAACTTCCCATTACCTATTAAAGCAATAAAGTTAGTCCTGTACTTGTCCCTTAACTTTAGAATCGCCTTAAGGGTAGTAATGGGAAAGTGTGAACATTTTATTGCCTAGATACTCCAATTTTTGATAAAGTAGTTATAGATCCATTTTCACTTAGAGATTGCTTGTCATCAATTAGTCTCCAAAGCTTTTTTGTGAGCAAGATTGAATTCTTAGTTTTAATGAAAAAAAAATCCCCAAACCATCTTGATTCCTAGGTGTGCAGATTTCTCTATATTTCACCATAACTTTATAGTTTTTCTCATTACTACTAGTTCATAAGAAGTTATTGATCATACTATCAATGCTTTCAAGATTGAAACTAAAAAAGCTAAGTGGGCAACCTAATAGTTATTGATGGAGTTGAGGATCGAGTTAATAAGATGTACTCATCCTGTTCTTGAAGGTGTTTAGAGCTCTAAATTGAAATTCTAGTTTGTATTTTATCAAGCAATTCAGTGC
The DNA here is from genome assembly GCA_025504915.1 of Erythroxylum reticulatum. Taxonomy (NCBI): domain Eukaryota; kingdom Viridiplantae; phylum Streptophyta; class Magnoliopsida; order Malpighiales; family Erythroxylaceae; genus Erythroxylum; species Erythroxylum reticulatum. Next base: position 7,960 of record JANSVA010074471.1, on the reverse strand, counting down.
AATCCCTTGCTTTATGTGAGGGGAAATAGGGATGCCTAAGTATTTCATTAGGAATTCTTCTAAATGAAAACCAATTAAGGTTGAAATCAGATGCTGGAGATCCGTGGCACTCTTGGATATAAATATATTGCTTTTGGAATAATTTATTTACAATTATAAGAATCTTTGGAACATCTTTAGATCTTTAATCAAGGTGGAACTAGAGATGACATCAAATTTTGAGAGAAAATCAAGTCATCTATAAATCAAAGATTGGTTAGTTTAAATTTACCAAGTGATATATGAAATCCTTTATCATGACACTACATTCTCAACGATCTTATAGAGAGATTGCATCACCAAGGAAAAGATGAACAAAGATAAAGGATCTCCTTATCTGATCCCTTCGTAACATTGAAAAAACCTGTTAGGTTTTTCATTTACTAAGATGCTATATGAAGAAGTCATCAAACATTGCTCAATCCACTTTACGAAAATACCTAAAAATTCCATAGTCTGTAAAATATTTGTGATGAAACTCCAATACACATTGTCATATGCTTTCTTGAGGTCAGTTTTGACCCAAAAATTGGGTTTGCTTTTCCTCTTGGAGTAATTTGTAATGAGTTCTTGAAGTATCAAAATATTATCGCCAATTATTCTACTAGGTATATATGCACCCTGAGTGTGGCTAATAGAAGACCTTCTTTAAGCCTTTGAGGTATAAGTTTGGAAATGATTTTATAAAGGAATCACAAATGATCCTTTATTAAAGAATTCCATCATAGCTTCTAAAACCATATTACCATTTCGGGAACAAGTTTCCTTAAAAAATTGGACATTGATGGGATTTGGTCAAGGGGCTTTGAGGGGATGGAGAGATGTAATTGTATCTTTAATCTTCTACAGCGAAATAGATATGTCTAATTGAGTTGCATCTTTTGATGAAATAGAGTATTTTAGGATGTGCTTGAGAAATTGCTTAAATGAGTGTGCATCTAAAGATTTGCTTATAAGCTCCTTGTATAAGCTGAGTTTGAGAATCAAGGACAATATTGTTGTGATTGATTGAGATAATTATATTTTTAGCCTTCCTTGAAATTAAGCCTTGTGAAATACTGAAGTGTTTCTATCTTTATGTTTCATCCATTCCACTCTTGCTCTTTGTTTGGATAAGAAATATTCAAATAAAAGTGTTTAGGAATAGTTATGTAATGCTTCCTTTTCCCTTGCTTCAATTCTCTAATTTCTAGGATTAATGTATTGAGTTGTTGTATAGTTTTCAACTCGTTTCTAGTTGTGTTGATAAGGTGGTATGTTGCCAATATTAGCATTGTAAAGCATCTTCATTACCTATTTGATTAGTTACATTTTCTTTAAATAAATAAACTGATCCTTGAATGTTAGACCTTAATGCAGTCCATAATTGTAATAACCCGGTTTCTGTACTAATAGTTAGAACCTTAGATTATTGCACATGAGTCAAATCATTTTAACATTCATGAAATGCATTTCATTCACTTTCATATCATTAGCATACACACATGAATTATGATTTCGTACATATAGCAAAGATAATATATGCACTCAATTGACGTATTCTACGATATGAAAGGTTTAAAATGATTATGATGTGAATTATGTATTGTTTATATCTTGAATTTTGGTTTGGTGGACTATAATTAGTAAACCTAGAATTTATTGTTACAATTAGAAAATTGATGAATTAAAATGTACATTTGGTCTAGGAAAAATGCCAAATGGAAAGAAAAATTGACACGTGAAAAATTAGGATGACTAAGCCTATGAAATAAGTGACAAATGGCATAAATAAATGAGTGACATTTGACTTGAGTGATTAATTAACGAATGGCAGCAATGGTTGAGTGATAAATAGACTAGTAATTAGGTGAATTTTGGTAGCTTATGGAAGGGATAAATGGCTTACATGCTTAAGGAAATATGCTGAAGTAGTATGGTGACATCTAGCACCTTAGGAGTAACGTTGCTGCAGTGTTGTTTTAACCTAGCTCGATCTTCTTCTCTTCTCATGTGCCGCCATTGAAACTTGCTTCTATCTCCCCTTCTTGTGTTTTTCTTAAAGCTATTCTAAATTACTACACCAAATACATGCTTTTTCCCTTCACAAAATAGCTAAAGAACTAGCCGATTGTTATTGTTTTATCATAGTCGAAAGTCATCTAATCCCACCTTGAATTTGTGATGATCTTGCATGCGTGGAGGGCTAGGTTAACTTGATGAATTGAGCTATAATTGGAAGTTAAATAATTAATTAAAGTGTCTTTCTTTATAGCATGTTATAATAGAAAGATATGATGATTGAATTGGGATAGATTGTGTATGATGTTGATGTTGAAGATGTGCTGGAAAATAGAGAATGAATGGATACTTTTTTGGTCTGTTTTTACATATACGAAATTTTTAGTCTATGGAATCTTGTATGGATGATTTAAATTTAGATTTGAAGAATAATTGATGAGGAATTCATGCTAAAGATATGTGTTATTAAGATGTTTTCAAATATAAAAAAAATTGAGTTGTGGGTGTGCTGTAAAAAAAATAAATGTTGATGGCATTAGTGAGTAGAATTTTGTAAGCCTTAATGTAACCATTATGGAAGTTCAATTAACCTAAAATGAAGTAGCCTTAAAGTACGTGAAATCTGGAAATTTTCAGATGTTAATGATGTCTTTGAGCTTGTTAAATTCGTAAGGTGTTGAAGGTTGTAAAGTTACACACATTATTGACGTTGATGACAAATTCTGGAATTTTAATTTGAACCTTGTGTACATGTTGAACCAGCTAGGAAATTTCACTCTAAATTGGTACATTTAGACTTGATTAAGGTTAGGAATGAGCCTAGATTGTTACTTGATTAATTGATTAAGAGCTTGACAAGTTTATGTAGTTAATTGATGTCATTATCTAAAGAATGGACTATTTTGATATGTTGAGTTCAGATCAGGAAATTCTAATTTGTTAAAGGAATAAATGAGTTTTTTTAATGCAAACATGATCTTAAAGGACATTAGAAATTTTTATAAGTTATGGATTAATGAGCATTGAAGAAAATAAGGTAATTATGAATGAGAATTGGGTATATGTATGAGTATATGTTGCTGGAAAATAACAATCAAGGATAAATGTAAAGTATGGTTGACGAATTTGGAGTAAATCAAGCTAACTTAAGGGTGCAAACCGGATTGTAAAATGGTAGTATACAAGTATGATGTTTGAAAGGTCAAAATTTATGAATAGTTACATACCCAGAAAGGTTAATTGAGCATGCATTGAATATAACACATATACATGTGTATAATTGAGTACTTATTTGATTAAACAAGTTAGTAATGTGTACATATAGGTGTGTTCATAATTTAGAAGCACAAATTGATTAAAAACTTCCAGACATTGCTAGCTTGTCAAGGTAATAGCTATCTGGAGCATACTATAAGTAACCTAGATGTGTGACCTCGATTTGAAATGTGTTCTTTTAATATTTTTTTGATTAAACTTGATTTCTCTATGTCGAATTGATATTGATATAATTGTGACACTGATGATTCCTAACAATTGATAATCCACAGAGTTTGATATTTGGGATTATATTGGGATTGTTTGTGATTTGAATGTGAATAAAGAAAATGAATTCTCAACTACATGTTGAATGCCGGACATAGATTCGATGAATTGTGGTAATTGAATATGTTTCTTGACTGAAAATGATTGATGATATATTATGTTAAAATGTTGCACTTCATTACATGAATATGCATGTTCATATAAAGGAGTTACGATCGGAGCAACCAACGTGAAAAGAACTTTAAGCTCAGATATGTGCACACAAAATCTCAAGCTCAACGTTTAATGAACCTAGTATCCACAACGGGTATGGGACAATACTTGAACAAGCCCAGGATCCATTACAAATATAAGACCAATAATTGATAAACAGGCACTAGGTCACAATAAAGTAAAAATGGAACTGATTCTCATTTGCATTTGCATTTGTATCTTTACATATGTTTGTGAAATTGTTTGTAAATGAATGTTGATTTATATTGAGACAACATTGTGAAATGCCTATGAACTTGATGGTGATATAAAGAATTGTCATAAATGACTGAAACACTCTGAGATAATGTATCACCACACTACTGTAGGTACATACCGGAACATCCTGAGGACATTCCAATACATAATCTATGATAATGGCACGCTAGAGTAGTCACTACAATCACTTAACATGGCATCATCTATCTTCATTCTCTTATAAGACATCATTAAGAAAGTCACAATTTTTTAAACCAAAATTTCCTCATTTCATTTCATTAATCCCAACCTATTTACATTGTAGCTTTTAAACACCCATACATGTACATTAATATATCCTAATACAAAATATGTTACAAGAAAGAGGAAATTACACAAAAAGTCTATCTAATCTTTCCAATCCCAGATGACTGACCTTTGAGCCATTTCTTCTTCTTCCCAAAAGTACAAGACTATTCTTCTTGTAGCATCTCATAGTAGCTAAAGTCCTCTCTCTTAGTCCTAAAAAATCAACGTTGCAATTTTGGTGAGTTTTGCGAACTCAATGAGGAAACCATCATCGATGGTTCACTCAATTCATACAACACATCACACATGTAAACATATAATTCACATCTTTACATAAAGTATCACTTATCACATTCTCATTTAAATACAAGACAACCATACATTTCAATCAATAGAATATATGTATTAAAATGTATATAAAATGCTCATATGAATCCTTTCCAATCATTATGTTGTTGTGACCGAGTGTTGAAATTGTCTCGTATCCATTATGGATACCGGGCTCACTGATATTGTTCCTTATCCATTAGGAATATAGGGCTCATTTTATATAGTGAGCCTTGGGCTCTTAATCACATTTGGAGCTTTAAGCTCATTTTTGGTGGCTACTCAAGTCACAACTCTCATTGTCTGATTATGCATTCATGTATGGAATGCATCTCTCATATTCAAACAATCATGTCAAGAAGCACTTATTTTGTGACATTCACATACAAGTAGCACTTCAATATTGCATTCATGCATTAAGTCTCAGACCTTCATTGTTCAGAATCAACCTAATCAAATCACATTCAAAACATATTTTAAAGAAAACAATTAATTGAGTGAAACCGTCTAGGTTACTCACAGGTTACTCCCGAAGCTAATGCCTGGAAGTTTCAGCAATGACTAGATATTGACATTCTAGTTGCTCCTCTATAATATGTAATATATATACATATCACAATTTTGCACAATTTCATAAATATTCATTGATGCACATTTATATATATGAAATATGCATAATAATGTTCATGACAATCCCAGGTATCGATCTATTATGCTTATCAAGTAAACATTCACATTTCCAAACTCACATAAGTATCATTTATACTTATGGTTTATACCTTAATAAAACCATTAGAATCACAATTCATCACTCAATTCGTCAAATTCAGATTTTTCCTGAAATATACCTTCAGTTTTACTGTACATGATCAATCTAATAATGAAAATGAAGTAATTTGGCAATATTTTCTTATATAAAATTGTTTTCATATCTCTTAAGTTTCTAATGACACTAAGATCATATAATTTGGTTCAGTACTCTGAAAGTTATACTCCAAATATTTTCGGACTGCTCTTATACTAAAATAATGCCCTTTATTCAACTTCCATCTAGAAATTGAAATTCCTAGAAACCAAATTAAAACCCTCTTTCTTTAAACAATTTGTATCACTATGTCTCTATTTTACTTCAAATCAAAAATTATTCCATTTGGATAACTACAGAACAAGATATTATCAAAATACCAAAGCATGTTTAATGAAAATACTCCATTCATCAATTTTCCAAAACTGTTCATCATTTTTGTTCCAAATTTGTCACTCAATCTCTCTTAAATGATTTTAGATGGTTATAAACTTTGATAAAGATGTATAACAACGTTTTTTGAATCTGTTGGTTCAAATCCCATGTCGTTTGGAGGTCTGGAGAAGAAGATATAGCTAAAAGATCAAAGGATGTTTGAACTGTCTCTAGCCATAGAAGTCACGATCGTGCTTCTCCCAACAGATTTTAAAAGTCACGATCATGCTCCAGCACGATCATGAGATTTCTGTTGCGTGCTCCAAATGATAGAAGAAAGCCACGATTATTCTTCCCCAATTTTTTCCCAAAAGGCCACGATCATGCTTCTTCTTTTTCTTCCGAATCTCTGCAATGTTTCTTCTTCTTTCTTTTCTTTTAAATCAACTTCTCTACCTTGATTCTACTCTCATTTCCTCTTCATTTTCAACTCTCATTTAACTCAAAACATTCATAAACAAATTAAAACCAAGAATTAACACCAAATATAAAAAACTAGAAAATCTTTCACGCATCTCTTCATTTCCTGCACTTTCCTTTATTTATTTATTTTTGCATTTTGTTCATCTTCTTCTTTTCTTTTTGTCTATCTAACATTTCTAATTTATATCTAACCCATTTTTTGCTTCCATTAAATTCCATTCATTCACAAAAAAAGCCAAAATCCTAGATTAAAACTCAAACATTAAAAGCAAAAAAATCCATTCACGCATATCACCATTTTACTGCATTATTTCACTTTCATTTTTCTGCATATTCAATTTTTACATTCTCTTCATTTCTTCCTCAAACTTTCATTTTAATCAATCTTTGTCATCTCCAAACATCACCATATACCTATCTCTCAACTTTAAATTCATTTTTTAATCATTCTAAAAGTGCTCAAAACTATTCACGTATAGAAACAGAGCATTAACATCTATTTTCTTCTAAAATTTTATGCATCAATTTCATACACATTTTTGTTGATCTTTTAACTCCAAAAATCATTTCCACACTACTTTATAACATATTGATCATCAAAACTGAAAAATCAACAAATCCACATTTTTATACTATATTCACGGTGAAAATGAAAAATGTATATTTTTCTTGATTATGAAATATCAACAAATCACCATTTTTGTTTCATAATCCAACAACTATAAAGGATTTACAAGATACTTATTTGATAAAACTCCAAAATCTTCAAAAACTCCAAGAAGCCCTAACTCTCATGCACCCACGTACATCATCTTGAAAGTGGTTTGGGTTAGGTTTTTCTTGAGACAAAAGAAATGGATAACAAAGTTAGGAGTAGTAAAAAGGATAGATGAAAACAAGGTTTTTCTTTGGTGAAGGTCAGTGAGTCAAGATCCGAAGAAGAAGAAGTTGGAAAAATAAGGATAAGTCAAAACCCAATACAGTAACTTGGTCTTTCAAAGTTAAGAAAAACGTGACTTTAGACTTGGACACTTGTCCAATTTCTAAGACCTTAGCTAGTTTCCTAACTAACTAGTTCTTATTAAATTAGTCCCATAACTCCCATCTTTTTATTCCAATATTGTCTAAAATTTTCAAAAACATTTTCTCATAAATTCTAAAGTCATCTATCAAAAAATTTTCAATATCAGTTGATTTTTATTTCTATTTCCATTCATCAATTTCCTTGCCAAGTGGCATTTTTCCTAGTCTAATATTATTCAACAATTTCCGAATTTCTCATAAAATTCTCCTAAAATTTTAATTTAACAAAACACTCGCCAAATCAAAATTTTCCATACATAAAAACCACAATTCTAAATAAAATCACATTTCACATATATAAATCAATTGTCCAGAAGCTGTCAATGACTGCATGTACAATCATTTTCATGTGTAAAAATTCAATATTCATATGTATATCTAGTTAATATTATGTAAGAGCATGAATGCACTTTCTAATCTCTCAATAATCTCTGATATTTACTATTCTAGCCTTAACATGGGTAAAGGAATGTTACAACTCTCCCCTCCTTAAAAGAAATTTCATCCTCGAAATTCTTACCTGATTGTTCGAACAGGTGGGGATAT
>JANSVA010074450.1:0-11738 GCA_025504915.1 Erythroxylum reticulatum | reverse complement strand
ATGAATCTCTCCAATTCCAATTCCAAATCACTTAAGACACTTTTTCTATTTAGCTCAATTAATCACAATTAAAAACCCGGAAAATGTCATGCATGCATGTACAAACATATTATGAGCAAATATTCACTATTTATTATTCATGCATTCATATATGCACATGTGACTTTCAATGATTCTATCCCATTCATATAAACACTTTCAATGATTCTATCCCATTCATGAATAACAAATGGAAACACTCCTATTTTTTCCGAGAACACTTCATTTCCTTCATTGTCAAATCTTGGACGAGCCCTAGCAATTAAAAACATTACCTTTTTAATGTAATTCTTACTCTGACATGTGCGCAAAAGTTCTTCTTCAGTGGAAAGTAGATAATTTTTTTCTGACTTCCTAGTCATATAGAACCATTTTTTGTCAATATGTACAACATTAAACATATCAACGAATTTTGGTTCATAAGGCAAGCTGTTTTGATCTAACATAGATAAGCAGAATTGTAAACATGTTTTTTTTTAATTTTCTTCCCTAAGTGCGGCTTAATGGCGTTTGAATGACGTCGAATAAGACCTTGCTTTATACGTCTATGTAATGACATGTAGCTAACACTTGTACCCTTGGCCTTCAAAGATTTGGTAAGTGACTTTATAGTCTTTTGTCGATGTAAAGGAATTTGAAGAACATTATTTAAGTTAACTTGAACTCTCTTTCGCCCACAGTTTTTTGTTTTCTTATAGGACACATCAACCGCTTCACCATTTGGAGTATCTTTTGCCCATTTCCAAATCCTTTGGACTGTTCTTATATGAATTGAAAACAACTCTGCAACCTCTTTGATTGTATCTCTGTTCAACTTTTCATTAACACTTTTTTCTAATAAAGTGTTGTATATTGCCTATCTCTGCTCATTTGTTAAAATTTTCTTTGTTTCCCTTACTATTCCCTCTTCCAGTAATGTATCTGTTTTTAAGAAAAAAAATTACATTCAATTTCTAAAATAACCAATACTCAAATAAAAACACAACCACCACAAATTGCATAAAACTGCCTAGTTCACTTCATAAACTATCCATCACGATAATGAAAAATAATGCCACAATAAAACATAAAATGAAAATTTACATATGAAATGAAACATTAAAAACAACTCTGTAAAAATAAAATGACACAAATATGAAAACAAATAAAATTGAATATTTCATCCTCCTAGTGCAATGTTGTAAATAAATATTAAAAATATTGAAAAGGATTTGTAAAAGATTTAAAAAATGCTCTTAAAATATAAAACTAACTACTACTGCAGTGTTGAAAAATTTAAAAGAAACATGCAATACAAAAAATACAGTAAAAAATACAATAACTATAGTGTAGTAAAACATGAATGAGAAGAAACATCTAAACAAATTCATAATACTGGAGAGAACTATTTATTATAAAAAAAGAAAAATAAAAATAAAACTGAAGATTTTCTGTGTTTAAAAATAACCTGAATTGTGAGATAAGATTGATCCATCTTCCACATACACACACCATCAGAATCTACATCTGTTAACAGTGGCTCGAACTCTTAATCGAGTTCCAAATTTAAATCGAACATCATAGTGGGTGTGGTTAACAGATTTGATAACCTCGACATTGCGGTTTCATTAGAATTTTCAGAACTTACTGGAGCAATATTCAAATCAATTGAAACTTCTCTCTCGTTGCACATTACTTCAACATTCAAACCAATATTTTGTTTTACTTAATTGAAAGCCATGAATACATATGCTGTTGTTTTTAAAGTTCCTTATATATATATATATAGCCACTGAAGTTTTTAGTTTTGGTTCCTTTACAATTTTTTAAACATTGTGTAAATTTTTAGGCTCTAAAATTTTCACATGTTACTGTGCTTGGCTCCAAATTTGAATCAATCAATTTTCAAAATTTTCAACAATGTTGAGGTCAATATACAAGGTTAAAATGAATAGACACTGATGGGTGTCAAGAATAATGATGGAGTTTTTTTATAATTAAGTTTGTGTTTGAATAAAATTTTGAATAAATTAATTTATTTTTTTTCCTTATCTTTAGATCAATATCCAAAGTAGAAACAAAGAGACACAAGTATGGAAAGCAACGATGATGGATTTTCTTATTTAAATTTGTGTTTGGCTCCAAATTTTGATTGAATTAATTTTGAAAAATTTTAGTAAAATCTTCTTACCATACATGGTGGAAATGAAGAGACGATGGAAATGGAGAGACGCTCATATATGTGGTAGAAATGAAGCTAATGCAAAAACAATAAAAAGTATTTTTAATTAAAAGTTGAAAACATCCAAACTCTCCATATGATGTTTTAATAATTGCACTGTTAATATTAATAATAATACAAAAAACAAAGGCATCATTGTTGAGTAGTACCATTAATAAGGGTATATCAAACATTTCATTAGCTTTCTTAATAAGTGTGCATCCCTCTCAAACGACTTTCATTTTGGATATGAGTGATTACTAATTTTTAATAAATGTTTCCATATTTTAATAGTTGCAAACTCAAACTTCTCTTTGAAAAATTCAAATTTCTTCTTAAAAAATTGCAAATGTATCTTTTAGAAAAGTCTTGATAAAGATATCAGTAAACTAATTACAAGTTTTGCAATAAAACAAACATGCTTCACCTATTGTTTGAACTTCTTTGACAGAATACAATTTGTTATCGAAAAGTTTGGTTTTTTTGGTGAAAGAGCTATATTGTTAAAAATGACAATAGCTACTTACTTTAGTGCCTTCTTCTTGATTCACATCCAAATCAACTAATACCGTTCTTAGCTATAAAACTTGATTCACACATGATTTCATAATTATAAATTTTGTTTCAGCGACTATTTCCTACTCCTTAGACCTCTATGAAAACATTCCAAAACTAAGTATAAAATAGTATCTTGAAATACCTTTCATGTTATCTACAGTACATATTAAATCATTATTAGAAAAACCATAAAAAGTAGACATATGGCCATAGTTAAATAACACTCCATGATCAATAGTTCATTTGATATATATAAGGACAAGTTTTGTTGTTTTGGGATATTCCTCACTCATACAATGCAGAAACCTTAATAACACAATTATAGCTTGCAAAATGTCAGATTTAGTGGATGTGAAATATATTGAACAATATATAAAACTTTTGTAAATAACCTAATAAACCTTTTATGCATTATCTTCCTTACATAGTTTCTTGTTTTGATTTATTGAAGTATTCATTAACTTTCAATCCTCAATCTAAAATTTTTAAAGTATACTTATTTTAACATATAAAAACACTTTGTTGATCTTACTTGATCTTCATTCCAAGGAAGTACGTTAATGTTCCTAAGTCAGTTATTTAAAAAATCTTCATCATATTATGTTTGAATTGTTTAATAAGAATGACATTAGTTTATATTACCAATGAATAGTCCATATATAGAGAAATAAGCAAAACATCAATATTTGACTAATTAACATATAAATTTGACTCACTCAGACTCTTTGTAAAATCAAGACTTAATAGCTACTCATCAATCATGTTGTATCAAGCTCTTTGGAGCATATTTCAAACCATATAAGGCCTTTTTGAGAAAATAAATCTTGTCTTCATCTCCCTTTATTGCATATCTGCAGGTAGCTTAATGTATATTTCCTACTATAATGAGAAATATGGTTTTACATCAAGCTAAAATATCTTTCAACTTTTTTTAGCTAATATAAGAAGCATTCTGATGGTATTAAGTCATGTAAAAAGAGTAGATGTCTATGAGAAACTTACCAAACATATGAGCAAACCGTTTCACCATAGGTATGGTCTTGTGCTTGTTAATTGAATCATCAACATTCAACCTAGCTTTGAATGTCCATTTCACTCAAGTTAATTTCATATGATGTGACCTTTCAACACACTACTATCTAATTCTCAATCATATTTACCTCCTTTTGAATTGTAGTTCTCCACTTTAGATCCTTTTTAACTTTATTGAATCATACTAGCTCAAACATTATAATAATGCATCTATAATATATATCATAGAGTACTCTGTTACCTTTGATAGGAGGATCAACAACTTGTACTCCTTACGCTAGTGGAAAGTCAATAATTTATTTTCTATCTTCCTTTTTTAGCAATACTATTGCTCTTCTACTAAATGGACATCTTTGCTTATTAGAATATTTCTAGTTATAGCGATTTTTTTTGTGTAAACCTTAAATATGCTATTGTAGCCAATGAAAAGGCTAGGATCTATTCTTTTATCAAGCTTATCTCTTTTCACATGAGCTATATATGATAAACATATGCCACCAAAGATTTTAAATTTTCATAAATAATGCTTATAGTTATACTCTGCTTCAAATAAAGTTTTTCCTTTTAAAATCTTTATAAGGGGTATGTTTAGTAGAAAAAGGGAGTAAGATAAATGTTTCTGTCCAAAATTTCTTAAGGAACCATTTTCCATGCAATATGCACTGAATCATCTCTAATTTTATTTTGTTTTGGAGTAAAAGGGGTAGTTAATTACTGTTCAATTCTAGCTTCTTCACAAGAGATATTAAACTATTTTAATGTGTACTCCTTCCCATTGTATGATCTTAGGACCTGAATTCTATATCCGCTTTGATTCCTAATCCAGGCTTTAAATTTTATAACACTTATGTAAACTCTAAATTGACTTTAGGAAGTAAATTCAACATATTTGGTTAGGTCATCAATAAAGGTAATGTAATACTTATTTCCCCACAGTGATGGATCAGTATGAGGTTTATAAAGATTAGTATGTATCAACTATAATTTTTCTTATGCTCTCTATAAAGTCTTTGAAAATTGTAGCCTTATTTGTTTGGATAATGATATATCGTACAATTTGGCATGAGTTCACATAGAGGTGGTAGATCTTGGAAAAACTTTATTTTCTTTATCAGTAGTAATTTAGTATAATAGAATTATCCTAACCTCTTATACCAAAGCTTAACTATGTAGTCAAAGTTAGGAAAGACATCCTACATCAATTCCATTGAAAAAGCTTTACCTCTCATTTTTCACTTTAACAATTTATGTCTTTTTGTATTCTTAGTAAGGCATATTATATTATAATTTTGTATCTCTTTTCAAATAGTTAACTAACACCCAACAAGTTTTGATTAATTTCCAAGTGCATAAAGAATATATGTGATTGATTTAGTATTTGGAGCAACTTTAATTGTCGCTATTTCCTTTCCTTTGATATATATGCATTCCTCATTACCAATTATGACAATGGAGATAAAAAACTTATTGAGAATTTTAAAAAGATTATAACCGTACGTCATATAATTGATATGATAATTTCCAAATAGTTGACTTTTATTTTAAAGTTATTGGTAGCAAAAATGATTGCCACAAATAATTTTTCTTCTTACTATTGATTTAAAATTATGCCTGTATTATTATGGTCGATTATGTTCTTACAAATCTTTGAATATGGCTTACTTATTTATATTTTTGGCATCTAACATAAAGTCTCCTAAAAAATTTGAAGTGTATATGACTCCTTTTTTTCATAATGACATAAAAGTTAACTTGTTTTGAAATGTAATTAATTCATTACTAAAATAATATAGTACAATTATCCCTTAAACATGGGAGCGTGAAGTATTCCCCTAACTATCCGTTGTGTCTTACAAGAAATTGCATTATAACCCTTGCATTATCCTAACTTAGTCCTTTATAATCTCCACCTTGCTTTTATCCCTGGAGTAACTTGGGTGTACAATTGCCTAACTAATGCAGCTAATCGTATATAAAGTAGAATCTTCTAATATAGGTCCTCTTGGTTTATTGGTTCAACTTCAAAAACCCTCACATTCCTCTCTTTCCATGTGTAATATATACAAGCATAACTTGAATAACTTATTTTCACCTTTATTCTGTGATTGCAAAGCTGATGCCTAAGTAGTTATTCCTGACTAATCTATTACATTACAATGGACTTCTAAGAGAACTGTTATTTTACTCCATATAGTTTATGTAAAAACACAGTTAAGATAGAAATGGCTAATAGTTTTTGGTTGAGCAAAATATAGCTTAATGTTGGCTTCATATGTTGAATTTCAATAAGTCCTCAGTGGCAAGTCTTTCCCCAACTACTAGCCAAAAAATGAGAGAGAAGTCACCATATTATCCTATACTAGCTTCCACCACTGGACTTTAACAGCAGATGTTCCCCTTATCAAGTTCTTGCATGTTTGAATTGTGAAGTTTCCATCTTTGTTTGTTTCCCATTAAATTATATCTGCTTGGTTTAAGTCTAGTCTATAAGTTAGTACACTCCTAAATATATTTAGGATGCCCATATTGAGTGGTATGGCCAGGACCATTGATTCCCTCTAATGAGGGTTTGAACCTTAGTTCTTGGTTATATATCATTCCTCAAGACTTAGAACTTACTTAATTTATATAGAGGGCCTAGCTCATATTAGTAGTTAAACTAAAAGGATGTATCTTTCCCAATAGGTATTTAGGTTACAAAGGACTGATAGTAACAACTGAAGCCTACCTTCATAGCTCAAGAATTTGTTACACCAATAGTTAATTCTCTTGTTGATAGATTCCATAAGAGATGTACACTCATGTGATGAAAATTTCCTTATGGCAATAAGTACCCCTAAATACTTGAAGAAAGTGAGGATTGTCTTATTCCTATATCAATGATCCTAATAGCCATTTGAAGATCAACGTAAGTTGAAAGAAAATGGTTAACTTTTGATTGAATTACAAGATGGATTAGATAACTCCTTAAACCTTTCTAATAAGGAAACCAAAATTTTGATATATTCAAAATTGGCTTTGCATGGTAGTAATAAGTTATCAATAAATGATAATTAGGTGATTTTTAGCTTGTTACATCTACAATGGTTAGGGTTATTAGAGATACTTAAGCTAATTATGGATGTGAGCACTTTTATACCTACCACAAACAGATAAGGTGACATTAGGTCACCTTGTCTTAGTCGCATATTCACCTTGAAAATGTTGGTTGTCTCCCTATTGACCATGATTACATATAAAGCATTAGTGATATAAGCTTGAACCCATTTGATGAACTTCAAAGGAAAACATATTGTCTGCATTGCATGTATAATAAAATTCATATTAGTGGAATCATATGCCTTAGCAAAATCAGCTTTGAGTATACAACCTTTTTATAGATTTATTGGAGTTGAAAACCTTAAATAATTCCTGATATAGTCGTACATTGTTACTAATTGACCATCCTTACACAAATGCAACTTAAATATAACTAATCAATCCACTCAAGAATTCCTTCATTTTGTTTGCAAGTAGTTTTTAGATGACCTTATAAATAACAACTCAACAAGTAATAAGTATAAACTTTATCAATGTGTTGGCATTGCTAGTTTTGGGAACTAAACAAATGTATATTTTATTCCATTTAGTAAGCATTTTAGAGTTGTTAAAGAACTCTTTTACAACTTTGAAGAACATATCTCCAACCAAGTCCTATGTTTTCTAGTAAAACCTTCCATTAGACCCATTTGACCTAGGTGCCTTATTAAAGTGGATAACAAACATTGCATTTTTTATTTCCTCATCACTAATGCCCCTCTATAATTTCATCACATTGCATCAGCGTGAGTGTTTTGAGTGACCTGAATGCTTTTGGAGGCATATGAACATTTTTGTTGCTTAATCCTACCAAGTGCTTGAAGTATTTATAAGCCTCTTTTGTTAGCACTTTTTGATTTGTTATTATATCTCCCTCACTATTTTACAAAGAAGCTATATGGTTTCTATATCTTCTTGCCTAGATTGAATTGAAGTAATATTTTGTACATCCTTCTCCTTCCTTTAGCCATAACATCCTAGATTTTTGTCTCAAATTAGAGGTGGTATGCTCTAAGGATGGGTTATACTCATTGACCAGATGGGGTTCCTATTTCTTGAGGTATGGATCACTAGGTTCTCAAAGATGCTTCCTTCTAACATTTAATCATAGCTTCTAGGTCCCTTATTTTCTTTATCTATATAGGATCTTATTGATTCCTTTACAAGTATATTAGGTGAGATTTGATGAATTTTAATTTATGTAGGCAAATGAATGCTTTTGACCCTCTTATGTTGGCTCTAAGACCTTTAAGAATAGCTTCTTTGTACTCAGCGGGAGCTAAGAGAGTACTGAAGAACATAAAAGGTGTCTTCATTTTAAATATTCCTGCATTAACATGTGCAGTGATTGGTGAGTAGTCTGAGATTATTTGACTCCCAAAGTAAGCATGATTCTAATGGAATTGATGTAACCATTTAGGATTAATTACCACCTATCCTTGTTTTTTTGTAGGTACCGTTCACCTTAATGTTTGTTGTTCCAGGTGAAAAACCTCCCTAAAAATTTCAAGTTAGTAAGCCTTAAGTTTTTGGTGAAATTATATAATTAAGTTCTTTATATTGGTCCATTTCCCTCCTCTTGAAGCTTCCCCAAGTTGAGAATGAATTAAAATCACCCACTATAGACCATGAATAAGATATTCATGACTCATTAATTCCAATTCACTCCACAAAATTTGTCTTTGTACTTGCCAATTAGAAGCATAAATCATTGTGACTGCAATGCGATTTTGTGACTTCATACATGTAATCTCATAATGCAAAAGCTTATATGAGCAATTTCATTTGGTTGAGACCAAAATAAAGAAGGATCATATATATGCTTGTGTTTCTTAAACAAAAATTTGGTGGTTTTGTCTAACCATGAAGCATATGTTTATAGTAGAATTATAGTTACTTTTGAGCTTATCCTTGATGGCCAATTGTTTATTTAGGCCATTTAAGCCTAGCATATTCCATATTAAGAACTTTTTAAGTATTATTTTTACCTAATTTTTCTCTTTTTTTTCTTAGCAATTGTGGTTGCACTGTTTTCGGAGATGATGAAATATATGTTTTCCTATCCCGGTTTCCTTCCATAGGGGTTTCTTTTACACATTGGGATCCTTATTCTTTGTAGTCTTTCCTTCTAGTTTAGGAACTTTTGGGTGATGAAATATACGTTTTTTCCTCCGATGGTTTTCCTTTCTCCTAGTTTTGTGGATAATTTACCGTCATATTAATATCTCTTGATCATCATTAATATGAATCACATTTTCACTAATACCATCAATTATTTGTGGCTCTTTGTTTATTGAACTGTACTATATATAGCTTTATGAAAGTTTTTATACACATTGCAAAACTTCTTGCTTTTAGGGATCCATATTTGTCTCTCCTCTTTTGCCTTAGGTTTTCACATGTAGGTGACTCTCACCACATCCTCCACCAAGTTTCCCTACTCCTCTAGCTTCATTATCCCTACCATATTCGTAAGGAAGCTATTTAGATTCACTTTAACATAGATTTTGGCAATGTCAATCCCCCTAAGCATAGTTGTTTTCTCATCCATTATTATTGCTTTTCCAATCTTACTAGCCAAGTAGTTGAGTCCTTCAATTGACCAGTATTCTAAAGGCACCCTATGAAAATTTACCCAAATAGGGACGAATTTCACTACTGATTTGTCTAGCTTAGCTCCTAGATTCCACTTCTTCATAAATAGTGTTTGAAGTTGTATATGTTAAGGTCCTACATAAGTAATTTTATGGCCTTTCTTCTCTGATGTAAATTTAAAGATTAACAATTTATTTTTATTAACCACAGTTTTTCCTAGTCCTAATTGATTCAAATTATTATTAGCCCACTTTTGTACTATAGGAAATGTGGTTGTCTTTTCTTAAAAAAAATCCAACCACTAAAAAACACCATTTTTTTGCTCCCATTTGGAGCACCTCTTGCAGGGGGCATCTGATTCATCTATGATCTTTGAGGGTATGGATCTCAATTTTTCAAGGTCGATAGAATTTCCTAGAACTTTTCTCCAAGTGGCTTTTAACTCTTTTGTCTACTTAGCAGTTTCCATTTCTTACTATCAGGCTGGCCTTCAGTCTAGTGAGAGGTGGGCAATCTCATGGTGAAAACATCACAGGTTGAAGATCCTGGTTCTCATCAGGGTTTGAGTGTTGTTTAGTAGTAAGGATATTTATTCCAATAATAATAAAATCAAAATGGAAAACATATGAGTCAACAAAAGTTACGTAGGTAACTATTTAGGGAAAGTGTGAATCTGAAGTAAACAAAGAATCAAGTTTAATGGATGGTTTAATATAGAGAGTGATAGAAGTGTCTCTTTCTACATAATGAGATTAGTTATTTGCTTATGATGAACTAAAGAATTTGTATAGATGATAACTTTGTTTATTGCTTCTTTTATTATTGCTGTTATTTTTTTTATAGTGTCATGTTTACTATAGTTCTTTCCCCCTTTCTTTTTCTTTCCTTTTTCACCTTCACTAACTTGTAGTTTATCTTGCAAAGCACCCTCAAGTGAGCCTTCCTAACTCATGAGGCTTCTTTGCTCTTAAGTCTATAAATATTCAACATTTTTGTCAAAGTATTATTTAAAAAATGGTTAAAATTCTCTTAAGTTAAAATTGTTATCTCAAATCTTTATCAAACAATCACAAAAATTTACTGAATAACTTTAGAATTAAAGCATTTACCTCCAATCAATTTAGCCTACTAACGATACTGAGAAGTCTATTAAAATATTCTTTTACAATTTTTAACTCCATTTTTTATATCTTAAACTCCCTAATCAAATCCAACAATGCACCTTTTTGACTCTCATTACTTCCATACTCTTGTTTAGTTTCAAGTGTGATACACCTTTAAATTCTCACCATCCTTAAAAACATAATTTTTACATCAACTTATTAAGCTATGCGCTCGAATGAAGTTAAAAAATGAGAATACAAAATAAGAATTGAATTTTTTGAAATAATTTTTTATAACTAACACATATTAGACACAAACTTTAGAGCTGAAATTTTTTTAATCTTGCTCATGACATTTTTAGTAATAAGTTCACTCCATTGGCAGACTATTGGTCTTGGAGTAATTAAGCATTTAAATCCGCAAACCCCTAGGCCCCTAATTTCAGAAGACAGACAATGACAAAAGCAGTAGAGAAAACTTGTAATAATATTGTTAAAACATATCTCGATCTTTATAGTAACTTCGACAAATTGCTGAAGTGTAAGCATGACACTATAACTATATGTTATACTCTGATATAAACAAAAAGAAAAAAGAAAAAGAAACCCTCATTTTTTATCAGCATAAGTTATAATGAAATATCGAAATATTTGGGTCAGAACCAAAAATGCTAAACATTACTTCACCAAAACTTACTAGTTTTATTAACTTACCATTGTGTAACGGTGGCTTGTTGGATATCCCTGCTAGAATCCAAAAGACTAACAGTTCACTTCCTCATCCAGGCATTGGAGCGTAGACATTTTCGTGATCCCAAACTTTTGAAGTTGTTCGGAAACAAACTGAAATCTTACCGAGCATTGCCCTTTGCAGATAAATCAAAGTTCTTTGGTTTAATTGTTTGATTGTTGTTCCTTGCTTGTAATCGTTATCTTTAGTTTAATGCTCCTGCCACATTTTCAATATTTCAATAGTAAAATTAATTTTTTTTAGTTCACTGGTGGAGTTGGAATAAAACTTTTACAATTCGATGTCTTTTGACAATAAATATTGGACATGTGTTGGACCAATGGTGGTTGACAAATTAAATCCCACTTATGTTTTGATAATAATAAAATGTATAGAATTGGTT
>JANSVA010074441.1:0-11739 GCA_025504915.1 Erythroxylum reticulatum | reverse complement strand
TCTTCTCTTTAATAAGAGTTAATTAAAATTGAATTTCTCACTCTTTATATTCAATTGATTTATTTTAATTCCTTGTTGATTTTAGTTTATTAGTTAATTAATTATAAACCCCATTTTATTTTGACAATTGAAAATAAGAAACTAGTTTTTAGTTCTTTTGAAATTTGACCTAGTTCCTCGACTACTATAAGAATTTAGTGAAACGAAATTAATTTTGAGGGTTTCGACAACCTGTTCAAAATTTTAGCATTATTGTTGTGAAAATATTTTAGTTTATTATGTTTTTGCATTATTTTATAGTTTATTGCTAATCTTTTGTCTTGTATGACTTACTCTTCTTATATAGGTGAATTGCAATATAATCTAGAAATTGAGAAGACTAAGCAAAGAAAAGGTCATTCACCTCCATTAGTAGTGGAAGTTGAGATAGAATTAACAATTGGTGAAGATTATAATTTCCAAGAAGGTGAAGAAAAGATGACAAATCCTAATAGTAGAATATTGAGGGAGTTAGCAGTATCAAATTTGAATCAACAAACTTTATGCCTAAGATTTCCATATGTTGAGGTAGATTTTGAATTGAAATTTAGTTTGATTCACTTACTCCCTATCTTTAATGGTTTTGCAGGTGAAGATTCACATAACATTTGAAAGAATTTCATATTAACTGCTCTGGAATGAAGACATAAAGAAAGAGGGACAGAAGAACAAATTAATCTCATAGCCTTTCTATTCTTATTGAAAGATAAGGCAAAAGATTGCTAAATTATCTTCTGTTTGGCTCAGTAACAACATGGAATGAAATGAAAAAGTTGTTCTTGAAGAAGTTCTTTGCTACGTCATGAGTAGCCAATATCAGAAATAAGGTATGTGGGATAAGATAATTCATTAGAGAAATGTTGTTTGAACATTATATGAGGTTTAAGGAGTTATGTGCTAGCTGCCTATACCATTAAAGTCCTGACCAAATTTTGATTAATTACTTTTAAGAAGGCTATTTCCAATTAATAGAATCATGGAAGATGTAGCTAGGGGGAGCTTTAGTAAATAAAACACTTAAAGTGGCTAGATAACTAATTTCAAACATGATCGAAAATTCAAAACAATTATGGATTGATTTGTTAAGTGTGTGAATAAGGTAAGTAATACTAACTTTGAGGATAAAATTTTGGATTGGATCACCTTAGTTTATCAAATGTCTATAGGTCAATTGCAGTCAACATGAGTGTGCAGAATATGCTCATTCCCTGAGCATCCTACAGATACATGTTCTATATTACATCAAGACTCCTTTCAAGAAGCTAAGACAATAGGGGAATTTCTTGGTCAACTTTAATGGAACCTTATTTCAATCATTATAATCAGAGGTGGAGAGACCACCCAAACTTTAGCTATAGAAACCAAGGAGCGCAACAAAGGTACTAACCTTATAATTTCAATAGAGAATCTTAACCACCTACATATGCTCAATCTCAATCTTCAAATTCAGATGTCTTTAAATGAAATTGTTAAGACACTTACTACTAATACTCAACAATTTCAATAGGAAATAAGAGCAATCCTTCAAAAATTAAGAAATTAGATCACTCAATTAGCCACCTATATTATCCAATTGGAAGCATAAGCACAAGGAAAATTACCTTTACAAATAATGGTGAATCTAAGGATAATATGAGTGGATTGAAATTGAGAATTAGGAAGGAAATTCAATTCGGATCTTCCTCACCAATTGAGGAAGAAAATCATAAAGAAGTAAAGAAGAAAGATGAAGTTTCATCTCAAGATGCAACT
Organism: Erythroxylum reticulatum; assembly: GCA_025504915.1. Taxonomy (NCBI): domain Eukaryota; kingdom Viridiplantae; phylum Streptophyta; class Magnoliopsida; order Malpighiales; family Erythroxylaceae; genus Erythroxylum; species Erythroxylum reticulatum. The sequence continues at coordinate 9,948 of JANSVA010074441.1, read as the reverse complement.
AAGGTGAAATATGATTTTCCTTTACCAATATCAACTAATGCACATGTACCTCTTTTCCTTTGACAATTGGCTAATAAGAAGAAGAGGAATATGAAAGGGATATCTTAAAGACATGCAGAAAAGTAGAAATTAATATACTGCTTCTATAAGTCATCAAGCAAAATTCTAAAATATGCAAAGTTCTTGAAAGCATTAAGCGCAAATAAAAGGAAGTTAAGGGATAAACAGATAATGATTTTGGGTAAAATTGTATCAACTATGATAAATAGAGAATTAATAGAAAAATGCAAAGATCAGAGTATATTTACACTTCCTTACATCATTGGAGATTACAAAATTAAACTTACCATGCTAAACTTAGGTACATCTATTAATGTCATTCCATACTCAATTTATCAAGCTTTAAATCTGAATTCTTTACAAGAAACTAATGTGATTATTTCTTTAGTTAAGCATTCTTATATCCATCCTATTGGTGTTATAGAGGATTTTTTAGTCCTGGTTAATGGTTTGGTAGTTAGAGTGGACTCTTATATCTTAAAAATTGATGGAGATAGTGTAGAATATTTAGCTTTAATTTTGTTGGGAATGTCATTTATAAAGACAGCTAAGACAAAAATTGATGTGGACGAGAATACTCTTTCCATTGAGTTTGATGAATAAATAGTGAAGTTTAAAAGTTTTTAGGTAATTAAGTACCTTAATGATTTTCATTCCATTTTTTCACATAGACATTATGGATTCAATTGTGTAGGATATTTTTAAAGAAGAAAGTTAATGATGAGATAGAATTTAATGCTAAAATAGAAGTTACTAAGCAAGTTGATGTAACTTATGAAGTTGTAGAATCATTATCAGTGATGTTACATATTTGAAATTTTAAATGCTGAAATAACTACAACTCACAAGAAAATGTTGCCTTATATTTTGCAGGCTCCAAATATAAAATTGAAAGCCCTACTTAATCACCTAAAGTAAGTCTATTTAGGTGAGGGAAAGTCGCTATATGCGATCATCTTAAAAAACTTGACTAAAGGACTAAAGTACAAAATTGCAGTCAGTTGAACTTTAGCTAATATAGAAGGTATAAGTCCAACAATTTGAATACATAAGATTCTTTTGAAAGAAAATTCTAAACTAATAAGGGAACCACAAGAAAGACTCAACCCAACAATGAAATATGTGGTAACCAAAAAAAGTTTTGGATGAAAGTATAATCTATCTAATCTCGAATAGGGAACGGGTGAGCCTAATTCATATTTTGGAATGTATGCCTTTAGGTAAGTGCCTTTTAATCTTTGTAATGCTCTAAGTAAAGATGTATAATAAGTATATATTTTTTAAGTATATTAATAATTACATTGAGGTATTTGTAGATGATTTCACTATATATCTTCATTTGATGATTGCTTGAATAATTTGTCTAAGGTTCTCATAAGAAGCATTAAAATGAATTTGGTGTTGAATTATGAAAAATGTCATTTATGGTTGATGAAGGCATAGTTTCGGCATATATGATTTCATCCAAGTCTCTAGAAGTTGATAAGGCAAAGATGGATTCAACTGTGAACTTATCTTGCTTTACCTTACCCTACAAATATTAAGGAAGTTTGATCTTTGCTTAGACAAGTATGATTTTATTGCAAGTTTATTAAAGATTTTCCATGATTGTGATACCATTGTCAAAGTTGTTGTAAAACGATGCTCCATTTGAATTTGGGATATAAGGTCAAGAAGCTATTGACAAGCTCAAAGCATGATTAACAAATATGCTTATTATTCAACTACCAAATTGGGATCTACCATTAGAGATCATGTGTGATGCTAGCATTTATATAGTGGAAGCTATTTTAGGCAAAAGGATTAGGAAACAAAGTCATGTTATCTATTATGCCTCAAGAACATTAGATGCTAAATAATGCAATTATTCTACAATTAAGGAGTTTTTAGCAATTGCTTTTGCTTTAGATAAATTTAGATCTTATTTGCTTGGATCTAAATTTATTGTATATTTTGATCATGCAGCATTGAAATACCTTTTGACAAAGAAGGAGTCTAAACTATGGTTGATTCGATGGATTTTGCTATTGCAAGAATTTGATTTAGCAATAAGGGATTGGTAAGAGGCAGAAAATTTGTTAATAAACCATTTGAATAGTTTGGCAAGGAATGGAGTTATTTTACCTTTTTGCAACTTTTCCTAATGGGCAATTGTTCCAAATAAAAGATATGGTTCTATGGTATACAGGCCTTGTTAATTATTTAGTTACTAGAACTTTATCTAATTACATTAGTAAGTCTAGGAAGAAAAATATAAGGAATAAGTTAAAATATTATGTTTGGGATGAACCATAATGGAAGTTCTGCTTCGACCAAATTATTAGACATTATAGGCCAAAACATGAACATTGTTCTATCTTATCTTTTTGTCATAATTATGCATATGGTGGTCATTTGTCTGGTAAACGATCTTAGAAAGGTTTTGAATATTGGTTTGTATTGGGAAACTTTGTTTAGAGATGTTTATGTATTTCGTAAAAGTTATGATAGATACCAAAAGATAATAACATTATCTCATAGAAATGAAATGCCTTAAAACTCTAATTCTTACAGTTGAGATATTTGATATATATGACATCGATTTTATGGGCCTTTTTCTTCATCTTATGGTTTTTTATATACTTTTAGTAGTTGATTATGTTTCAAAAATTAACATGCATATATATTGGACGCCCAAAATTTTTTAAATTTGAATAATCAATAGGTTTGCAGATCATACCTCTTTTGGAGTCTTATAGTCAATGGCTGTCAATGGAGAGCGATTTATCAAGTAGCACATTGTTGATGCTGCTTCAGCCCAACAATCTTTTGACAGGCTAGAGTTAGATAATATGCAGTGAATTTTCTCCAAAATTGTTTTGTTCATTCTGTCTGCCATAGCGTTCTGTTGCGGCATACCTCTAACTATCAAATGGCCGACTATTCTTTCATTCTTACAAGAATCATTAAACTCATTGTCACAGAACTCCAAGCCATTATCTATCCTGAGCAGCTTTAGTTTTATACCTGTCTATTTTTCAACTAGCACCTTCCATTGTTTGAAAATGATAAATACGTCATTCTTGTGTTTCAAAAAATATACCCATGCCTTTTTGGAGTAATCATCAATGAAAGTAAGCATGAACTGGGCACCATCTTTTGAAGAGACACGTGCAAGCCCCCAAAGATCAAAGTGAATGTAGTCTAAAGTGTCATTTGTCTTGTGAACCGCAGTAGAAAAACTGGCTCTTTTCTACTTGCCGAATACAAAAAGTTCATAAAAATTCAATTTTGACACTTTTTGGTTACAAAGATGACCTCTTTTACTTAGTAGTGTTGGATCTCTTTCACTCATATCTCCTATTAAACTATTTAATTAGCATCGCATTTGTAATCATTTTAAATTGGATTATACATAATATTACTTCATAAGGTTTTATAAAAAAATTTAGCTTATATTTTTATTGAAAAGACTCTTTATGTTGAGGGAGGTAGGAATTTAGTCCGCTAATTATGAATTAAAACTATTATATTCCAATCAAAAGTCCAATATTTGAATTCTATCTTAATATAAATTTATTTTAAACGTATTATTAGTTAAATAAGTTTTATTTTGAAAATATTTTCAATTTTAGAAATATTTGTCACTGAAATATTCAGTTTGAAAAATAATTGTATTCACAATGTTTTGAATTAAATATCTAACAATTATATTAGTTTATGATAAAATAAAAATTATTTAAAACTATTTTTGAAAATTTATAAAAAACAATTAGATTAGTTGCCATCTAAACAAATGCTTTCGTACCTATAGTTATAGCAATTAAAATTAATATTTCATTGAATCTCAAACTGATTATAGATACATAATTACTTCTCTTTATCTTTAACAGCAATGTAGCGGGTCCAAGGAATCAAAGATTCCATCTTCTTACATAGCTTATTACAAACTCAAACAACAAAAATAAAGTTGAAAAAGAATGAACATCATAAAATACTTATCATCTTCTACTTGATATGAGTTGAAATGAATCAAATAGCTTTTAACAGGATTAACAGTCTTACTCATTGATTTCATCCAAAAGAAGACTAGGCCCCACCACGACATCTGTTGTCTTTTTCACAGCCCCTGCTATAATCGTTGGCTGGTGGCGATGTTGGGCAGCCTCCAGGTGTACCTGGACTGCATGAAGCGCCCAAGTCTCTTTTAAGGGCTCCGTAACTTATAGTAGTAGCCTCTGTTTCTCTTGCTAGAACCATGCAAACCAAGAGCAACCCAATACCAAAAGTCATCAACTTTTTCAACACAGCAACAACAGCCATTTTCTTTTTTTTCCTTTTCCTTTTTGTTTTTTTTAGGATGATGACGATGACAGGTGGTTTAGAATTTGTTTTATTTTTAATGAAATCATTGAAAAATATCGGAATTTATACACAAAATAGCTGTCTATAATTAGGAAATTACCAGGATTTTTTTTTTCTGTTGATAGAATGTATACTATATATGTATGGCGTTCAATTTGGAATCATGTTGATCTGGTGCTGCATGTAGACCTGGACTTTGAATGGATAAATTTAACCTTTGATTCTTACTTTATGTGGCATTGGAATGCTAATATTTCGATGGAGCAGTCAATTTGGTTACCTATGGAGACACATGGTTCAAACTTGATTTCAGGAATCCAGTTGTTTATAATGGAGAAGTGTTTTGTGTCTATAGCGCAAAACTTCAAGCAGATCTTTGAATTTTTGTGTTGCTAAATCGAGCTCTCTTCTTATTCCCCCTATGCAGGGAATTTTACATTAAGAAAATGATGTTTTGTTAAATAATTATGGTTATAGCAAAAATCATGTTTAATCTTAATCAACTTAGTATTAAAATTTAAAATTATTAACATAATTGAAAATTAATTGTCTCTTTTAAATTTAAGTTATAAAAGTATTTTTTAATTTTTAGTGTGTGATCTTCTCCTTTTACTTAACAATTTTAAATATAATATTTGTTTTTTATTTTTCATATATATCTTAAATTGTGGAAGAATTTTTTTTTGGTAAATTTAAAACGTTAGATCAAAATTTTTAATAGCATTGTTAACAATATTAACTTTCTCATCAATGAACTACTTACAAGTAAACATTGTTAATAGGAAGGTCTTACAGAACCTAGAAGAAGGTAGCCCTTAATAACTACACACTCAATGAAATTAATTGAAACAATAGAAACCCTTACAATAGATTCCCAAGTATCATGAAAGTAGTTGTTAATAAATGCAATGATTCATAGGCCAAAAGAGCATTTTTTTCCTCACCGTTACACTGAAGTCTAATTTAGTCTCTAACGTTTTAGCAAGTCCAAATGGCGTATTTATCCTGAGGGGATTTTGACTTTCAGTGGTGACTTTGCCGCGACTAACTTCACCCAAAGGGTCATCTGGCTTAATCCCATTTATTCACTGTGGTGAAAAAATAGTTCGTCATGGCAACCCTCCATGGCTTTCAGAGAAATTTGACAAGTAAAATATGATTGGGAGCATGACCATAAGAATTGGTTGTCGTATATCAAGTGATCAAATAGGGAAAAATTTTGGGATCTTATGAGAATAAAGATGAAATGATGATGGTTAAGGAGATTTTATTGGACTAAGCTCAAGTTTCATGACTCGAGAGTTGGGCTCCGAAAATGAGATCCAATAGAAGGAGTCTCTTGCTGAAGTGAAAACACACATAATATAATGCGGAGATATAAAAGATAAGAAGAGAGAGAAAGAGAAGAAGGACGTAGTCGATTTATACTGGCTTAACTTACAAGCTAATCCTATGTCCTGACCCTAGGTATCAAACTTGAGTGTTTTATTATAAAATCAAGTAGTAATTTAATGAGTCTCTTCAAGCTTACAGGTTAATATTTTTCAAAGTTCTTCAACCTTCAAAAACAGTAGTAATTCACTAGCCTCTGTAAGCTCTCAAATAAAAAATAAGGTTTACTCAATATGAGCTTCAATAATCTCTCTCAACAAAATTTCACTTTCTAACATACAAGAGAATTTTTACAAAGATATCAATCTCAAGAATGTATATCCTTTTGATGAATTTCAACAATATATTTTTCTAAGCTTTTGTATCATTCAGTTGTTTTTGACAGTTGCATTGGCTCTTCCTTAAATAGGCATTTCTTTAATAACTTATTGCTTCACTTGCATCCTTAGTCAACTTGATTGATTTGAGTCTAAATAATTTCGATGTCAACTTTGCTAAAAATCTTCCCCTAATCATAGAGCTAATATATGACCTTCATAATTAGTAAGATCATTTTGGATAAACCATTTCTAATAAGATAAGTTCATAAAGATGGTTCCTGCAAGAAAGGAAGCATATTTCTTATGATTTTATTTCCTTATGAGAATTAGATTGTTAATTGTACAAGAAAATAAATCCATTTTGAATTTTGAATATTGAAATATTACATATTTATCATCAAAATCATTAAAAAATAAACCTTGAGTTAACAATCTCCCCATTTTTTATGATGACAAGCAATAATAGATATATTTTTTAAAATTCAAAAAGATAATAGACGATTTCAAAAGATACCTATGACTTTTATATGTTTAGACATAATTAGGAGCCTGTCTCTTAAAAAAGGAACCTTTCGGTTATTTATCACAGATTTTCACAAGTTCAACAACATAATCAGTCATATATATAATTGACCATTTATATAATCGAGGCAACGTTGAGACATATGCATTTAGAAATATATCATCATATATGCAAAAATATATCCTCATAAACTCCCCCTTTTTCATTATAAAAATAATAAAGTATAGGGAGGAAGTGAAATAAAACAAAATGAAAAAATCAATTGACACAATTAGTAAGGATTTTTCCTAAAGAGAATTTGCAAATCCATTTGGTTTTGGAGGTTGTAAAATTGTTTACATATTTGATTCTGATTAGAGCAAGTGTCTCTCAGTTTTTAAAAGATCAGGTCATTCATGCTTTAGAGTGGAATAGGGGATGACTTTTGTGGGGTTAGACTCAAGATGCCTCCAGCTCTTTTTGACATCTTTTCAACCCATACATTGTTCTTCATCTTGTAAACAAATTGATAAAGAATGGAAAGATGAAACTTTGCTGGCTCATACCAATTTAGGTTATTAAACGACACTCCAAAATATGTAAAAGTCTTAGTCAACAACATTCCATAAGGTAGACCACTAGTTGTGTTCTTGTGACTTCCTTTCTCTACCATGAACTTCAGTATCATTGTCGGGAGATTCATCTTATTACTTTTTAACAAATTGTAAACTACATACATGTCTAGGAGACTGTATCTCTCTACTAAACTACTCCTTGGAAAAATGTAGGTAGCCAAAATGGATGCAAGGCATCTTGGCAGAAGGTCTAAGTGTTTGTACTAGGGTCTCCTTTCATAGGCATTTTCAATATTCATACAAATGAAGTTTACTACTGATATGTTATTATTTTTGGGCTAACTTTGGATATAAATCTCTTTAATGTGTCAATTTTTATTTAAAATTAATGAACTTGTTTCGTAATTGTTATCAGGTGATTTCAAACACATGAGAGATGAATTTGAATTAAAAAGATTCAAGAAAGGCAAAGCAATTCAAATTTCCAACTGGCAGAAAAGTTTTTGACTAAGCGTGGACACAAGCAAGGCCAAAATTTTATCATCAGAGTCTAATTTGAAAGGAGATTCAATAGACTTAGGATTTTAATTATATTAGGAATTAATTTGTTTGCCTTATGTGGGGATCTACTACTTGATTTCTAGGGGTAGTGTATATGATCAAATAACTTTAAAAAGGGAGGACGGGCCCCTCTGACCACTCATCGTTCACGTTTTTGTTTTCTTTTAAAGAGTTTTTTTTGTTTTTCTAGAAAAAAGACAAATATGGAGACTAGACATTCTACTACTCTTCTTTCAAGTTTCATCACTATTATGAGTACCTAAATCCTTCTTCTTGGTTGAAGGAAACCAATGTTATCATCTAGTATGTGTGAGATTTTCTAAACAAAGACTATTTCATTGACTAGTATTAAGTGTCTTTGGTATAACTTTTCATAATTAAATTGATTGATCTCTAGGGTGCACAACTAGGAATTGATTGAATTAATTTACATCCAAATTAGTATGATTTGATGTTTAGTTTTACTAATCAAAAGTAGCAAATAGGATTACCATCTTTTACGTTAGGGATTGGAAATTCTAAGAAAGATATTTATCTACGTTAAATACATATCATATGTGTATTGTCTTGTCATTGATTATCTTAGTTCTTAAAGCTATTAATTAATTAAACTTAAGATCGTATCTAAGTTGTTGGTTAATAAGAGTGATTATAATATATATTTCTATTTATTTAATCCTAAGAGAGAACACCATTCAATGAGTAATTGTTAATGGATTTAATTTAAATTTGTATCAATGATCTATACTAGTTTGATAACGTAGGTGACCTAAAACCAAAGTTGGTTTGTTAATTTTGTTTTGTTCATTAATTTTCCATATTTGATGATTTATGTTTATTATTTTTTTCAATTTTAATTCCTTAGAATCACGTTATTTAAAAGTCCCCCAATTTGTTTTAGTTTTATAACGTGAAATACTTACCAATAGATTACTCGTGGGGATGATCTCAACTCTTGACTAATTATATATATTATTATTAAAGTTGGTATTAATTTGGTTGCAGATGATAGCAATAACAAATTTTGGCACCATTATTAGGGAACTCTTGACGATATATGCATGTTACACGAGTAGACAAAACAACACAGTTACTATTTGATTCAAAGATATATTAGATATCCAAGAAGTTACGGAAGTAGACAAAATAGAGACAACAAGCGCAGAAGAAAGAAAAGATGGCTACAAATCGTACCCTTCGTGAATTAGCTGCCCCACTGACGCTCAACAACCTTATTAGATCAATTTTCCAAATTTTGGGAACAACAATATCTTTGAATTGAAGTCGGGTCTGATTCACTTATTGCCAATTTTTCGAGGTTTATCGAGAGAGGATCCGTACAATCATTTGAAGGAATTTGATGTGGTTTGTATAGGTATAAAGCCTACGAATATGACTGAAGAGCAAATTGAATTAAGAGCCTTCCCATTTTCTGTAACATCCCACTCTCACAAGACACATACTCGACATCCTGAGAGATATCTGAGTACGAATCCCACAAGAGTGGCATGCTAAGATAGTCGGTAAATAAAATTCATTACTTTCATTTTAAAACAACACAAAACGCAGAAAAGAGATTATCAATTTCGGCCTAACTTATTTATAACCAATTTCAGTCTCAAAAATTACAATCATTATTTAACTCATCAGAGTTTTAGTAGACACTTAGACCATTCCAAAAATGAAACACTTTGTAGTCATAATAACATTACATTTCAAGATCATTTTTATACACATTCAATAACACTTAAGACTACACTTTTCAATACAACATAATGAAATACATATGCAGGCGCACACTGATTCCGGCCTGAAACTCTTACTCGGAGCTTCTTTAAAGTCGTTGACTAAGCCCTGAAAGCCATATTGCAATTTTTTTATGAGTTTTGTGAACTCAGTTGAGTAACCATCCACGATGGTTCACTCATATAACAAAACTTAATCATTATATAATCACACAATTCATATAGTCAAATAGTTCATATCAATTTATCATTACATTTCAGCTTTACAAATCATTCAATGAATTCCAATCATATATGAAGCTATATGTACGAGACTCACATTCATTTTTATTGTTGTGACCGAGTGCTTATCATATACGTATACAAATATTGGACCATTGGGCTCAGTCAGAACAGAATCATGAAGCATAGCTCTACGTGTAGAAATAGTAACCACAGAGCAAAGCTCT
>JANSVA010074393.1:0-11742 GCA_025504915.1 Erythroxylum reticulatum | reverse complement strand
GAAAAACTAAGAATAAACCTGATTATATTAAATTTATTATATAACTTAGCATGTCCCATCATTTCAAGATAAGAAAAGTGTGTAAATTCAAACTCAGGGATTAATGTCATATCATTAAGACCATGTAAGTCGCAATTACTCCCCCCACACTTAAACCTCTCATTGACCTCAATGAGTATCATATCAAAACACAAATATAGGTTAGAAAAATATGAGAAGAGAAGAAGTGGAAGGGTACTGCCTTGAGTGGTGGAGTAGGGAAAGTGGACTAGGATGGTGGACTGGGTGGAGCAACATCAAAATGGTGGTGGAGAGCGAGAAGGGTATCATTAATTCTGGTGACCTGAGTGGTGAGGGTCTCCATGGCTTGTTTCATATGGTGTAGGCACTCCTCAAGTGATGGAGTAGGTGGCAGAGGAGCAGCAGAAGTGGACGGGGCAGAGGTACACTATCCTCTGGAGGAGACTGAACCTGTAGGCATAAAAGACAAGCTACCGTCCTCGGCTTGATGAATGAGGTCAATATTTTTCAAAGTTTTAAGATCTAAAAGATGTATAGAACAGGCGAGATGTAATCTAACACCACTTAAATTATCCAAATTAAACAAATGCTTCTTAACAGCTATTTGGGTGATGTAAGAGCCTAAATTTAAAGGCCTATTGAAAGAAATCATAGTAGAGAATTGAGTAGCAAACCAACAGCCTAAATCAACCTTCCTACCATGCACCATACTCCAAAAGAAAAATAATTCATCCTTGGATAAAATGACAGAACTGTCTTTTCTGCCAAAAAAGGAAAAAGCAAGGAATCTATGCACATATCGCAAAGTAGGATTAACAATATAATGTGCCTTAGATCGACTGGGGTTATAATCAGCCGTGGAATTCCCAGCCAATTCTCGATAGGCGTTAACATACGAAAAGTCATCAGGATAATCACATAAAGGGGCAGAACAGGCATATTGAGCAAAGGTACCATCGTCATCAAAAACCAAAGCAACATTAAACTCAAAGATAGACAAAGAAAAAGTTTGACCCATCAAGGTGAATTTAATCAGGTCACGGGTAGAAATATCAAAAGTGTTATGCTTGTCAAAAACAAAAGTAGCATAAAATTCCTGAACTAATTCCACAAAAGCAGGGGTATTTGACAGAAACATAAATCAACCAACCAATATTACTAAATAAATGCAACACTTCATCCTGAATACCAAGAAGGTGAAGGTTATCATCATCAATAGATTTACATGGTATTATAGGATGACGCAAGAGAGAATCATACTTGGCATGGTGAGCGGGATCGTTAATGTAGAGAGTAACCCAAACCCTAAAAGGTTGAATGTAACACATCTTTTTGTTAAGGTGAGATCGAGGCTTGCGCTAGAAGGGCCTGCATCTTCACCGGAAGAAGAATCCATTGGTTGTGGCAGTGATGAGGGTAAAGGTGGAGCCTTGCATTTTTCTGTTTGTTTTTGACACCGAGTTATCAGTGGTGCTGGGTGTGTGATGGCGGGTTAACTGGGTCAGTGGTGCAGGGTGCTACACTGCAGGTCGGTGGGATCTATAAGGGCAGAAGCAACTCTAGCGGAGCTAGCGATGGTCGGTCCATCGTGAGTGGTGGCCATTGGGTGGTGGGATCTGCTTTGGGTGCTTGATAGTGGTGGTGGCGCCTGGAAAGGGAGAGGGAAAGGGAGAGATTTGAAGGAAGGGTTTATATATATTTTATAAAAATAAAATAATAAATAATAAGTAATTAAAAAATAATAAAAAATTAAGACCATCACCATTAAACTTCAACATTGACCTGCTCAGAGATCAAAGAACAGAGCATTAGATTAAACTCAGGGAAGAAGATGACAAGAAATTAGATAAAAAGAAAACAAAAGTAAAATAACAAGGATATGTAAGGCGTGGGCACACCTTAAAGTTGGGTTGCCTCCCAGAAGTGCCCTTGTTTAGCATCCTATGCTAGACGTCTTGCATTCCTAATTCCCTTGATGGTCCTTAGTTAAAGTCAATTCCTCGACCCCTTGAGCTTGGAAGCCCTCATAGAAAGGTTTGAGGCGATGTCCATTCACCTTGAAAAAATTACAAGTGTCTAGACTTTGAATTTCAACTGCACCATGAGGAAAGATATTAGTAATAACAAAGGGACCAATCCATTTAGATCTTAATTTCCTAGGAAACAATTTCAAATGAGAATGATAAAGTAAGACTTTTTCCCCAATTTAAAAGTTCTTCCTAGAAATCATGTGATCATAGAATGCTTCTTTTTATCTTTGTAAACAATAGAATTCTCATATGCATCATTTTTGATTTTGTCCAACTCCTATAATTGCAATTTCCTATGTTCTCCAGCATCATCCAATTGCATATTACATAGCTTGACAGCCTAACAAGCATGGTGTTCCAATTTGACCAGAAGATGACAAGGCTTGCCAAAGAGAAGGTGGTAAGGGGACATGCCTATAAGAGTCTTATATGTTGTATGATAAGCCCACAATGCATCATCCAGACGCAAGGTCCAATCCTTCCTATTCGGATTAACAGTCTTTTCAAGTATGGACTTAATTTTTCTGTTGGACACTTCAACTTATCCGTTTGTCTATGGATAGTAAGTCGTGGAAGTATGTATGAGTCACAACATATTTGTGAAAGAGTGTGTCAATGACACGGTTGCAAAAATGAGTTCCTCTATCACTGATGATTACTCTTGACACACCAAACCTAGTAAAGATATTAGTCTTAACAAAATCTGCAACAATTTTAGCATTTTTAGCTTGAGTAGCCTTGACTTCCACCTATTTAGAAATGTAATCCACAACGAGAAGAATATAAGTATAACCAAATGATGGTGGAAAAGGACCCATAAAATCAATACCCCACAAATCAAATATTTCACAAACGAGTATAGGAGTGAGTTGTAATTGATCTCTGTGTCCTAAACTACCAGTATGTTGATAATTAGCATAAGACTTGCAAAACATGCATGCTTCATGAAATAATGAAGGCTAATATAGTCCACATTCAAGCACTTTACGTTTTATCCTTTTAGGGACAAAATGAACACCACATGCATAAGAATGGTAGAACTTGAGAACAGAATCAATCTCTACCTCGTAAACACATAACCTAATGACTTGGTCAAAGTAATGCTTCCATAAATAAGGATCATACCAAGCATAATACTTAGCCTCCCTTTTTATTTTGTCTTTTACAGACCTAGTGAGCTCATCAGGTAAAGTACCAACAACTAAGAAATTCATAATATTAGCATATCAGGGAGCTTTATTATGCACAGACAATAAATACTTGTTAAGAAATTCATCTTGTAAAAGGCATGCTTTCTCAGCAATAGGTAGATGATTGAGATGGTCAACAAATAAATTCTCAGACCCTTTCTTGTCTCTGATCTTGAAATCAAATTCTTGCAGCAAAAGTATCCAGCGTATTAGTCTCGGTTTTGCCTCCTTCTTTTTGAGTAGAAACTTCAATGTTGCATGATCAGAATACATAATAACTTTAGTGCCTAATAAATAAGAACAGAATTTTTCTAAAGTAAAAACAATAGTTAGAAGTTCTTTTTCCGTTGTGGAATAGTTGCATTAAGCACTATCCAGCGTTTTTGAGGCGTGGTATATGACATGCGGATTTTTCTCAATGCTCTATCCCAATACTACACCTACTGCCCTGTTATTGGCATTGCACATAATCTCGAAAGGATAATGCCAGTCCAGTGGTTGAATTATCGGTGCTGAAATCAGATTTTCCTTTAGAGTGTCAAAGGCTTTCTTTGCTGAGCTCAAAAGGGACATATTTTTGTAGCAATTTACACAAGGGTTGAACGATTTTTGAAAATTCCTTGATGAAACGCCTGTAAAATCCTGCATGACCAAGGAAAGAACGAATCTCCCATACATTGACGGGATAAGGCACGGATTTTATGATGTCTATTTTGGACTTATTCAATTCCCTTAGTAGAAACAATATGTCCTAAAATTAATCCTTGATCCACTACAAAATGACATTTTTCATAATTTAACACCAGATTAGACACCAAGCATCTTTTTAAAACCTTTGTAAGGTTAGCTAAGAATTCATTGAAGGAATTTCCATAAATAGTGAAAACGTCTATGAAAACTTCTATGATATTCTCAATATAATCAGAAAAGATATTGACCATGCACCTTTGGAAAGTGGCTAGGGCATTGCAGAGCCCGAATGGCATTCGTTTGTAAGCGAAGGTTCCGAATGGATAGGTGAATGTCATCTTCTCTTGGTCTTTGGGTGCAACTAGAATTTGATAAAAACTTGAATATCCATCAAGACAGCAATAATGAGTTTTACCAGCTAAACATTCAAGCATTTGATCAATGAATGGGAGAGGGAAATGATCTTTCCTGATTGATGCAGTTAATTTTCTATAATCTATACAAACCCACCAACCATTTTGAACTTGAGTGGGTAACAACTCACCATCCTTATTCGTAATCACAGTGATACCTATTTTTTTAAGCATCACCTAAACCGGACTTACCCATTTGTTGTCTGAAATTGGATAAATCATACAAGCATCTAGTAGCTTCACTATTTCCTTTTTTACGACTTCCATTATGGGGGGGGGGGGATTCAAATGCCTTTGAGCCTCCCTACTAGGCTTAATGTTCTCCTCTAAAAGGATTCGATGCATGCATGTAGATGGACTTATGCCCTTGATATCTACAATTGTCCATCCTACAACCTTTTTATACTCTGTCAGCATTCCAATTAACTTCTTTTCTTCCTCCTTATTAAGTTTTTTGAAATGATAACTCGGAGGGTGTCTCCTTCTCCTAAGAAAGCATACTTCAAGTGACTGGGCAACGACTTTAAATCCAATTTCGGTGGCTATAGTACAGAAGGCAAGAGGGTGGTCTTAGATGTGGGTAATTCTTTGTAAAGAGTAGAACTCACCATTGGATTATATGCCTCCAACTCATAAACCACTTCATAGAGCTCATTATATAAGGGCTCTTTATCGATCTTACCAATATTGTCTAAATTTAGACTCTTGCAAAGTGCAATTTTTAACTTGTCTTCTGTATCTAATTCAAATACAATTTGGATTAATGACTCGATAATATCGATGCTGAATACACAATTCACATGATTAGGATATTTCATGGCATCATAAACATTAAATGTAATCACTTCACCATCAAATTCCATAGTCAATGTTCCATCATGAACGTCAATCTTTGTCCTAGCAGTACTAAGGAAGGGTCTCGCTAGAAGAATATCAGATGAGTTAGAGGAATTATCATCCTTCATATCTAAAAAAAAGAAATCAACAAGGAAGATCAGATCATTAATCTGGACTAACACATCTTCTAACGCACCCTTAGGATAAACTATTGATTTGTCAGCTAGTTGAATTATTACCCCAGTTTCTTTTAATGGACTAACATTTAAAGAAGAATAAATTGACAATGACATAACATTGAATGAAACCCCTAAGTCACACATTGCCCTTTTTATTCCCACATTCCCAATAGTGCAAGATATAGCAAACATACCTTGATCTTTACATTTGGGGGTGGCTTTTTTTGAAGGATAGCAGAAACATTTTCCCCCACACTTACCTTTTCATACTAGGATATTTTTTTTCTTGTTAGTGCATAGTTCCTTCAGAAATTTTACATACCTGGGTATTTGTCTGATTGCATCGAGTAAAGGTATATTAATCTCCACTTTTTGGAATGTATCGAGAATTTCCTTCTCCTCCTTGTCTTTCTTAGATTTAGCTAATCTCTTTCGAAAAGGAGGTTTGGCTTCCAAAATTTTGGGTTCTATCAGTGTAAAGTTCACTGGATGCTCCGTCTGTTTCTGAATTTCCACCTCTGTTTTTGCAGCTGGTGCTGAGCCACGCCCACGTCCTTTTCTAGCAACAAGTTCCAACTCTTTTCCACTTCTCAAGGTAATTGCACTTGCATTTTCCTTTGGGTTCACTATTTTCTGAGAAGGTAATTTACTTTGAGACTTAATTTGCTTAAGGACGTTGCCAATTTACTAACTTGATTCTCCAAAATTTGTATGCTTGCTCTTGTTTCCTGTTGGAATTGTTGTGTGTTAGTTGCAAGTGATTTGACTATATCCTCAAGAGACACACCTGATCTTGGAGGATTTTGTTGGGGTAGCCTCTGTTGAAATTGCTGAAATTTGGCGCTCTAAACCCATAACTGAGATTTAGGTGATCTCTCCTCCCAGGATTATAAGTATTTGAGTATGGGTCACATTTCCTTTATGGCAGGCCAGGAAAATTTCCAACGGCAGTTGCTTGTTTAGGGGTATCCATTTGCAAAGTGGGGCATATATCTGTAGGATGACCCGTATAAGCACAAATCCCACATGCCTTCACTTGTTATGTATTCCCTACAACCAGATTTTGAACCAAAGAGGATAGTTGATTTAGTTTATCTTCTAAGGAAGATACATTTACCTCATTAACCCTTCTTGAGGGTTCTTGACGAGACCCAAATTGTTGAGAATTTGCGGCCATCGTAGAAATTAAATCTCGAGCTACTTATGGTGTCTTGTTGACAATGGCTCCTCCACTTGCGGCATCCATCATTCTCCTCTCTATAGGTAATAGCCCTTCATAAAAATACTAAATAAGGGCTTGATCTGATATCCTATATTGGGGGCAACTGGCACATAATCTCTTGAATCGCTCCCAATACTCATGAATATTTTCTGAATCCCTTTGTTTAATCCTACAAATATCTCTTCGAATCCCAGTGGCACGGGAGGCAGGGAAAATTTTATCTAGGAAAATATTCACCGTATCTGTCTATGAAGTAATAGTCCCTGGGGGTAAGTAGAACAACCATTCCTTGGCTGACTCAGCTAGGGAAAATGGAAATGCCCTCAATTTAATTTGCTCCTCTATCACTCCTTGTGGTTTCATGGTTGAACAAACAACATGAAATTCTTGGAGATGTTTATGAGGATCTTCGTTCTCCAATCCACGAAAAGTAGGCAGGAGGTCGATCAAGCTTGATTTTAATTCGAAAGGAGCCTCTAAATTCGGGTGAGTAATGCATAATGGCTGTTGATTGACAGGGGGCTGCTAAGTCTCTTAGAGTGTAGTTTTCTTAAGCCATCTTGTTTTTTGGATCTGATTTGTTGGAAAGATAAAGTGATTCAGGGGTTGTTTGTTCTTCAGTCACTAAAACTGTGGCAGAAGATGCTAGCTTTCGCAGCCTTGCTTCTCTCCTTAGCCTTTTTTCCATCTTTTCTATTTCAAAATTGTACTGTAGTGCTCCTATACAATAAGACCTGGTCATAAAAGGATAAAAGCAATAAAAAAGTCCCCGACAATGACACCAATATTTCATGGGTGACGAATCCACCAAAAATAAAATCTACTCCTAGAAAATCAATTAAATTGTATCTAGAGCGAGTAGAGTCGTATCCACAGAGACTGGAGATTACTCAATCCTATTAACAAACAGGGAATCAAGAACGAGGAAGTAAAAATGGGATTTGTAACTAGTGACTAAAAATACTAAATTTAATAAATAGCAAGCAAATAAATTTAAATTGAAAAGAAATAAAATCAATAGCATCTAACAAGGTAATCTCATTCAAGTTCTAAGGTTGATCATTGAAACAAGGAATAAACCCAAATTCCACAATACATTGGTTATGATTATTGAAAAGCTTCTAATAATCTGATCTTTCCTAAATTTTAGATTAGCTGGACACGCGCCTATGACTAACCCTTTATTGACGAACAATCTCGACACGTGCCTAGGATTTAGTTTGTTAATAGCTTTAAGAATTAGAAAGACCCAACCCAAATCAACAAGATCAACAAGCGTGATTGTTTAAATAAGATAATTCATTCTCATAATATAACTTGAAAATTTGGTTATAATCAAATTATATTACCTACGAATGTCATCAAAATTAACTAGATAATTATGGATCTAAAAATCTTGATTCGCTAATTTCAACCCTACCAATTACACAATGAGCTCTTATTACAACAACCAACAAGATATTAATATCAATAAAATAGAGAATGAATAAATACTGTAGAATTCTAAGGATAAAATTAAGTTTAGATCTCACAACTTATAGGAACTTGAACTTGATTGACCCTTGCCAGACTAAAGTAGGTTTAGCCGCTCATGGCTATATAAAACTTGCAAAATAAGAAATAAGAGTCTTTAATTTTCTAGAAATCGACCCCCTTCAATCTCCTACTAAGCCCCTTTTATAGGGAGAATTCTATTTTAAGAGATAGAAAAATAGGCTAAAGATTAGCATCCCTAACTTCCCTCACAAATCGCAAAAAATCTTCCCTTATAGATTTGAAAAATATTGAAATTACAAGCTTAATTGCACCCCTAACTCTGTACTAGACATTCATTCATGGGCAACCTTACGTTGTGGGTATGGCTTACTGCCCAGAATCTGGAGTTAGTCCAAAAAATGTGAATAAGCAGTTATAGCTCAAAACTTCAAGCAACAGCAACCAAAATGTCTCCAATTTGGCGCAATTGTTATCTCCTGCTCAAAATACATAAAACTAAATAAATTCCACCCCTTCCACATGAATATTAACCCAAAACATCAACAAAATCATTAGTGTAATTAGCAAATACTCACACCTTCATTTTGTTTTTGAAATAAAAGGAAATCATAAGCAACTAGAATTGTTAAGGAAACAAAACCACTAAAGAATGCAATCAAAAGAGAATTAAATAACAAAACTCCAACCATTAAATAGTTTATCATACATCTTCTTTAGTCCTTATAATAATAAAACAAACAACTACATTTCCAACAATAAAATTTCCAGAGAACAATTTTAAAACCTAAACATAAAAGGAAACAACATGACTACATCAATTTCTCAATGAAGGTATAAAATTTTATCATGGTTGTTTTTCATAAGGTCTATCATCCTTTAGTTCTTATCACTCTTCACTGTTGGTTTAGTGTTCATAAACCTATTTGGTGTTATAAATACAAGAGTAATTGACTTATTATCATTTACAAAGGTATACCTATTTTTGAATCTATCATAGAAAAATTTATTATCATATTACCTTACTATTTCCAATAAAACATATTTAGCATGCATTGCTCTTACAATACAAAGTACCTTATATTTATGTTACTAAATAGAAAAAGAAACTAATATCTATTTGCATAACTTAATCTCCCTAAACTTATTCATCCATTAAAGTATGTATGAATATAAATGCTTTAAAAAGAAAAACTCAAATTTTCTATAAAATAACACTATCTATGTTAGTGCTGCTTCTTCCTCCATCATTAATGGTACTATATACCTTATTTTAAATTTTACATATAGTATGATATACTTATATTTTCATTACTTTATCTCATCCTTATTGATTTGAGTATGCTTCTAACTACAAATTTCTCACAATCAACATGATAATCAATGTCGTCATCATTAGATTAGAGTTATTAACTTTCTCTCATAGTGTTGGATTATGCTTATCTTATATCTTCACTTTAAGAACATGAGGCTTTTGTACCTTTTTTAACTAGACAATTTAATTATATCATCTCTCTAAAAGGTCTCCAGTATCATTATACATTGCCTTCATCTTTTTAAATTATTATTTCATTGCTAAGAAAGAAGATCAAATTTTCCTTCTCTTCTTTAGGTGTTAAACCATCTTTAGAAGGGATACTTATAAGCTTCCTAAAGAAACACTAATTTATACACATTTTTTCTTAACTTATTTTACTTTACTGTTTCCTTTATATATATATTTATATAATTAATACAATATAAAGAAAATTAAATAAAAAGATGATTGAAACAATTTTGATGACATCCTAGAAACCAGAAGACTTAACTACGAATAGAGACAAAAAGAGAGACTTAATAATGAATACTAGTAATTGAGACTGGCCTTTTGAATATAAAGAACCAAAAACTAAACATAGAAAGGTTAGAACTCTGTAAAATAAAATCTTATAAGTTTTAGGTTTGTTTAGTAAAGTGTAAAGGATAAAAACCATATCTTAAATTGGATTAAACAAAATAAATATCATAAATCTCTTCATCTTGTTGATGTAAGTTTGATCCCATTTATATATGATTATATATGATTCATACTTAAGTTGAAAAACTAACTGTTGGAGTTATGTAAATATAGTGCCTTGGAAAGCAAGTGTATTTACTTATAACTTAATTTTCTTCCTGTTACTTTTATAATGAAAATATTTACTATTAATAAAAAAAGAATTTGGTTTTATTTGTATGAGCATTATATATCTAGTCATAAGGTACTGAGATTCTTTTGTAAGTAATATACATATACATAAAGATGTATAGGAAACATGTATATTATTATAATCTAAATAATTGATGCACAGTTGAATAATCAAGTTGGTCGCTTGATTATTGTTAGCCCCTAAATTTTTCTTGATGAATAAGCATGGTTTTAATTTATTAAAAGGTTTGATAGATTAATTTTGAAGTAATTAGCATGTTAATAATTGGAGGATTTATTGCTTGGATTGATGGAATTATAAGTATTAAATGGAGAAATTAAGATTTAGTTAGAGTATAGTATGGTGTAAGTTAAATTGAAGAAGCAAGAATGCATAAGGGGCATTATTGGAAGATCACTTAAGGTTAAAAGGTATAAGGCTTATATTAGAGACCAAAAGGGACATTGTATGATTATTAAGATTATAAGTTAGAGGAAGAAAAATTGTTGGCTTGTTTGAGAAGAGGGAAGCATGAGAATAGAAAAAGAGAGAAGAGAAAAGCTAGGGTTTGGGAAATCTTCAAGAGTTTGAAGATTTTGAAGTTTCAACAAGTATGTTATGCTTTAAATTTCATGTGTATGGTTAAATGAAGCTCAAATGAAGTAGATTATGAGTGGGAATTTGTTGATGAATGATAAAGGCAAATGTTTTCTTTTTGGGTTAATGATCAAAGATAGATCATGATGTATTTTTGAATGATATTGAGTTTAAATGAAGTTCAAAATGAAGTAGAAAGGATGATTTTTGTATAAGATGTGTTAGGTGTAGATGTTGGATGTGAAAAATCTAGAAAAATTTGGGAGAAAAGTCGTGTTTTTGTGAAAGTTCACCGTGACCAACTCTTTGCCGCAACCAACTCTTTAGTTTGCCGGGGCAAAGTTCCCATGGTTCGCCGTGGCCAACTCCGTAGTTTTCCACGGCCAACATTGAAAAAAAAAATCAAAGTTCGCTGCAGCAAAGTTTGTCTGGAAACAATTTGAATATGCTTTAGTATTGTAGGCATGACTTTTTGTGTAGTTATCAAAATGGAGTGACTTTTGATTTGGAGTAAACTAGAGACATAGGAATACAAGTTATCTAAAGAAATCAAGTCTTAATTGAGTCTTTAATAATTTCAAATTTTGGATGGAAGTTGAGCATAGAATACTATTACAACATAAGATAGTTTAAAAATGTTTGGGGTATAACTTTGTAGTACTAAACCAAATTGAATGATTTTGGTTTCATTAGAAACTTGAGGCAATGAGGAACATGTTTCAAGAAAGTAATTGTTATTAAATTACTTCATTTACCTGATTAGAATGATAGTGGAAAAATTGACCTGAAAGTCTAAATTTTGAAAAGGTTTTGGGTTCAAAAATCTTAGGAAATGCATGGGTTTTAGTGAATATGTTTCTTTGGGTTCTAAATTGGAATTCCTATTGAATGGAGTTTTTGA
>JANSVA010074353.1:0-11743 GCA_025504915.1 Erythroxylum reticulatum | reverse complement strand
CCCCATTTTACCCTTCATTTACCTTGTCCTTCCCATTTTGCCCCTTCTTTCATTTAATCCATCTACTAACTCCTTAAGCTAACTTACTTCTAACCTTCCCATTTTAATTCTAACTTAATTCAAATCCTTCCATCAATTTATAATCTCTATTTATGCCACTAAATTAATGACTACGTTAAAAAATAATATGAAAATGTAACAGTCATCTAAAACCTAAATAAAAAGCTAAATATCAAATCACAAAAATTGGAAAAAATTTTCGGGTCCAACACTAGATATCTATTTCTTTACAATTAGATGGTGATGAACAAAGATTGCAAGTAATTAGTTGAATGTTATGATCTTCTTGGGATGTATTTGTATCGACACTACATTAATGCTTTAACAACTATAACTTTTATGTAACAGGATAGGTTAGTCTATAAATGTTAAAGCTACCTAAACTATTTTCTTCTATATCTATATTAGCTCTTCATGTTTTTCTTTTATTTTGTGGATAGAAATGGCTCTTTAGTTACATACTTATGCCATATACTGTAATACATCTACAACCACATCAATATAAATATCATAACACCCATAGTTAATAGTAAATATTTCTCACCTTATGCTACACATCTTTATATATGTATATATAGCTATAGCTTAGTAGTTATAGTGGAGACTAGATTTCTTACAGATTAATTGTTTTTGGAGCATAAGATAATATGATTTTGAACTTAATTATCAAGGCATGTGAGGACGAAGAAGAACGAGAAGTCCTTTTTAAGGTATTGTCGTGGGATTGACAACGATCTTCTCATCAGGAATTAGCTTCTAAAACTTGAATCTTTTGACCAAGTTATACAGGAAGACTAATATTTCTAGTCTAGCGTATTCCTTTCCAAGACACATTTGAGGTCTTCCACCAAATGGGACATATGTGTATGGTATAGTTCCATTTCCTTCAAATCAAGTTAGATTGAACTTTTTTGGTTCAGGGAAGTACTTTGGACTTCTGTGTGTTGAACTTGCACTGGTGCTTTTGTTTCTACTATCTCCACTTGTTCTGTACAAGTCACAAAAAATCAAAAACATTTACACTGTAACTATTCAAATTAAAATGACAAAAAATAATAACAATGAGTGATACCCTTATAAATATGCTTGTAAATGTGGGGGAGTTCCACAAGAACTTGACAATGAAGGTATAGGTAGCATTAGTAGTGTCGTGTCCACCAATCAATAGTCCTAGGATCTTATCTGCGATGATGCTCTCATTAATATACCTTTTTATACTCAAAAGTTATTGTCAAAATGTGGGATAATACGTCCTGTGTAGCCAATGCCTTTCCCTCTACCATATTAATCTTTCTTCTTCTAATAATGGCAAGAAGCTTGTTCCTTATAAATTTTAAAGTGTTAATGGCTCGATGAAATGGAGTTCCAAGAAAATCAATGGGGACAGAAATAATTCCTAAAGCTAGAGGATAGAAATGGTTATAGTTTAACGATGCGATTTACATCTTTAAGGCTGATAAACAATCAACATGCCAAACGAAACGTATAGTTCTTTACAACATAGAAGACGACAACTTTATCTTTGTTTCCTATTTGGAGGCAAATTTTCTGCGTGCTATAACATCATAACATCAATATATCATTGAAGAGCCTTAGGTTTTAAGAACTCAAGAAGCTTTTTGTGCATCATTATGGCTTCTTCTTTAGATGAGCTCTAAAGAGAAGATGGGAAGACCTTGTTGATGCAGTCAAGCCAACATGAAACAATGGAGCTTGAAATCCCATGAATCCTGATTATTTCATCTATGTATTTCTTGGTTAAAGCATTCAAAGAATTTGTCTGCTTAATTGGAAAGAAATGTGCGGACTTGGTTAACCTATCTACAATCACCTATATTGAATCATGTTTCCTGCTAGTCCATGGCAATCCCATCAAGAAATCCATCGTAATCTTCTCACATTTCCATTATGGAATCGGTAGAGGTTAAAGTTTGCCTGATGGTGCTTGGTGTTCAGCTTTAACTTGCTGACACACTAAGCATCTTTTAGCATATTCTGCAACTTCTTTCCTCATTCCTTTTCACCAGAAATGCTATTTCAAATCTCTATACATTCTCATACTTCCTGGGTGCATAGCATAAGGCGCATTGTGTGCCTCACCTAGAATCTCTCCTTTCAATTCCCACATATCTGGAATACACAATCGGTTACCTACCACCATCAATCCATCTTCTCTAATCTCTATTCCAGAAGGTTTACCACTTCTAATCTTCTCTAAGCTTGCTTAAATATTCATCTTGCTCCTGCAACTTCTTAATCTTCTCATTCAATACTGGCCTCACTCTAAAATTAGCTAAAACACAGTCAGGCTCAACTTGCCTTAATGTCACATTAAGTCTAGCTAATTCCTTCAGCAAAGGAAGGTACACTATCTCCACATATGCCATAGTGGACTTCCTACTCAGTGCATCCGCTACTACATTAGCTTTCCTCGGGTGGTAATCTATCATTAAGTCATATTCCTTTAATAGTTCTAACCATCTTCTTTGTCTCAAGTTCAACTCCTTTTGGCTCATCAAATACTTAAGATTCTTGTGGTCTGTAAACACTTTGGTAGTGACTCCATACAAGTAATGTCTCCAAATCTTCAATACAAAAATTATGGTAGCCAACTCTAAATCATGCGTAGGATAGTTCATCTCATAAGGTTTTAATTGCCTAGAAGCATAAGCAATCACCTTATCTCTTTGCATCAACCCACAACCTAATCCCTTCCTCGAGGCATCACTATATACTATGTATCCACCATTACCCGAAGGCAAAATCAAAATCGGAGCACTTGTCAATTTGTACTTAAGCTCCTCAAAGCTCTTCTGACATTTATATGTCCACACAAATTTTTGATTCTTCCTCGTCAATTTGGAAAGTGGAGATGCTATCATGGAAAAGCCCTCCATAAATCTTCTATAATACCCAGCTAAGCCAAAGAAACTTCTTACTTCAGCTAAATTCTTAGGTGCTTCCCATTTCATAACTGCTTCTATCTTCCTCGGATCCACATGCACTTCTTGCTCTAAAATTACATGTCTAAGAAATGTCACTTCTTTCATCCAAAATTCACATTTATCGAATTTGACATACAACTCATTCTTCCTCAGTGTCTCCAAAGAAATGCTCAAATGTTCCTCATGCTCCTTATCACTCTTAGAATATACCAAAATATCATAAATAAAGACAATGATAAATTGGTCTAAGAGAGGCTTAAAAACTCTATTAATCAAATCCATAAGAGCTGCAGGTACATTTGTCAACCCAAAAGGCATGGCCAAGAACTCAAAGTGGCCATACCATGTTCTAAAAGTAGTCTTTGACACATCAGACTCCTTTATCCTCAACTGATGGTAACTTGATCTCAAATCTATCTTAGAAAAGACCCTTGCCCCTTGCAATTGATCAAACAAATCATCTATGCGTGGGAGTAGATATCTGTTCTTGATAGTGACCTGATTTAGCTTCCTATAATCCATACACATTCGAAACGATCCATCCTTCTTCTTTACAAAAAGGACCGGAGCTCCCTAAGGTAAAGAGCTAGGCCTAATGTAACCTTTCTCTAACAACTCTTCCAATTGCTCCTTAAGCTCTTTCAATTATGTCAAAGCCATTCTAAGGCAGAATTGAGATCGATGTAGTACCTGGAAGAAGTTCAATGGGAAATTCAATTTCCCTAGGTGGTGGTAGTTCCAGTAATTCCTCAGGAAAGACATCCGGGAATTCCATGACTACAGGAATTTCTTCTAACTTCCCTCCATTTGCCTTCATGTCTACCACATAGGCCAAAAATGCTTCACATCCTTTCCTCATCATTTTCTCTGTCACCAAAGCCGAAATAATTCTCGATGAGCTAAATTTCATGTCTCCCATAAACATCAGCTTTCTTCCATTATCCAGCTCAAACTCTACTGTTTTCTGTTTGCAATCTATGTTGGCCTTATATTTCTCTAAGACGTCCATACCTAAAATCACATCTAATCTTCCCATCTTCAATGGCATCAAATCCACCATTATGAGTTCTGAACCAATATGTATCTCATAATCTCTATAAATTTGACTAATCATAATATAGTGGCCTATTAGAGTACTCACCATTAAAGGGGTATCCAATGGGCCCAAATCTCTACCATACATAGTTCTACCCAATGGAACAAAAGAGTGGGTAGATCCCGGATCAATTAAAACAATCGTATCCTCATCAAATAATTTAACCATACCCATCATAACTTCTAGAGTGGTCTCTGCATCCTACCGTGTCATTGCAAAAACTCTAGTTGGTGTTTGCCCCTTGATCTTCTTGGACGATTTACTCTCTTAGCTACCTCAGGACTACCCACATTCGTTACAGTCTTATGCCCCAATGTTTCGAACCTCTTCGAAGCTTGCATCTGACTTCTCTCATGTCTTGGATTATGAGGACACTCTCTTGCCACATTTCCTCTCTCTCAACGCTCCCATTAATCGGTAACATTCCTCTCAATGAAACCTTCCGGAGTGTTCACATTTGGGGATGGGTGGCTTATCTCCATCTCCCCTCCTGCTACCTCCAGCCGTTGAGGCTTAGTGAGAAATAGTAGAATCTCTCATTAGTTTAGGCCTGCTTTCTCCACTGCTCCTCTCCTCAGATTGCACAGGGAAAGTCCTGGTACTTCTCTAGGGAATAAAAGTACCACCTCCCCTCTTGAACTATTCTCTCCCCTTTCTCTTTTTGCTCACTACGCTCTTTATATTCTCGATGTTCTCAACCCTCAAAGCTGCTTCAACTAGTTGTTGAAAATCATAGAAATTTTGCACCACCACTTTCTCTCTGATTGCTAATTGCAACCCCGATTCAATCCTACGGCACTTAACCACCTCACTCATCATCAACTCAGCTACATATCGGGCCAACTGTGTGAATCAGTACTCGTATTCACTCACCATCATTTCCTTCTGGGTGAGATTCAAAAATTCTCTCTGCTTTTGCTGAACATACACCTCAGACAGGTACTTTCTCTTAAACACTATTAAGAAATCTTTCCATGCGAGCACTGGTGGTCTCATCTGACTCCTTGGCACACTCTCCCACCAATACAAAGCATCCCCCTGAAGTAGACTAGCAGCATGCATAACCTTCTCCTCATCCTCGCTGTTGGACCCTAAAATTTTTTCCAATTTTTGTGACTTATTATTTAGCTTTTTATTTAGGTTTTGGTTAATTATTCCATTTTTTCTGATTAATCTTAAATGTAGTCATTAATTTTAATGGCATAAATAGGGATTAGAAACTGATGGAAGGATTTGAATTAAGTGAGAATTAATATGGGAAGGTTAAAAATGAGTTAGCTTAAAGGAGTTAGTAGATGGATTAGATGAAATAAGGGGCAAAATGGGATGGACAAGGTAAATGAAGGGTAAAATGGGGAAAAGACCACATAAAATGGTTTTGTATTAGAATAAGAGAGAAGTGTCATGAGAACTAAAGAAAAGGAAGAGAAAAACGAAAATAGGAGAGAAAAAGAGAAGTTTCGGTGAAAACGAAGAGAAGAGAAATCAAGTTTGTTAAGGTAGGTTAACAATCTTTTTCTTGCTTTATTAAAGGAATGAGTTGTATTAAGGATGAAGGAGATAGAGAGCAAAAAGCTTTTGGTAATACTTGTTGAATTGGGATATGACTTATCTTTGTGTATCTATCTTAAGTGAATACATCGACGATGGTTCACTTACTGAGCTTGCAAACTCATCAAAATTGCAATGTTGATTTTTAGGTTTAGAGGAGATCTAGTTAGACTAATTAGAATATAGCTACTATAATTAGACATGAGTTAGTGGTTGGGATCAATTGTACCTGCAGATGTCTCTATTCATTATGCATCAAGAATAGCATTTCTAACCTATTGTCAAATGTACATGTGAACTTTGAAGTGTAATGAAATTTGTGATTTAATATGATTGTGAATGAAATGATTCAAAATAAATGTTTGAAATGTTTTTTTATAAGTGATGCCTTAAAATATGGTAATGTGATTGCCTTAATGTGCCATCCTTGTGGAGTATGTTCTTGAACAATTGTCGATACATTCACATATATGCTCTATGAGAGTGGTACGTCATAGAATATCACCCTATTGGTTGATACATAAAACCTCATCCTCTTTGGATTGTTGGACTTGTTATTTTTAGAAGTTAACTAGGTTTTTATGTGTTGGAGCCCAAACTTTTCCTTAATTTTATATAATTTGTTATTTTTTTAGAATTTAGTCCATTAAGTTAGCAAGCATGAATAAAAATTAAAGCTATTAAATGGAGAATATTGGAATTAAATTAGAGTATCGTATGGCATTTAAATGGCCTAAGGAGTAAGGGGATTTAGGTTAAGTGAAACAAGGGTAAAATGGGAAGACCAAAGGAGAAGAAGGGTATTTTTAGAAGAACAAGACCAAAATGTGGTCTTGCTTAATAAAAAGAAGAGAAGCATCATGAGAGGAGAAAGAAGAGAAGAGAAAAAAACATGAGAAAGAAAGAAAGAAGGAAAGTAAATCTTGGGAAGCTAGAGAAGAAGGAGAAAGAAGAAGAAAAGGAGAATCAAGCTTGTTAAAGGTAAGTTTCATCTTCTTCTTGCTTAATAGAAAAACAAAAGGGATTTTAGAGAGAATGAGTTTGTGTAGGAAGAAAGAAGAGAAGCCCTAGTTGTGTATTGTGGATTCCTAAACTAGGTTTTGGTCTTGCTAATCTAAAGAACTATGGGAAGGTTAAGTTAGAGCTTAATTTCTCATTTTTAGGATTATTGAAGTTTTATGAATTTTTTTGGAATATTGCTTTGATTGAGAACTTGGTTTGTTAGTAAATCAAGGAAATTCAATCCAAGAGCAAGAGGAAAGGCAAGCTTGACTTGGATTTTGCAAGCCAATTGAGGTGGGTAATATATATTTATAGTTATTATGTAATTAGGCAAATTCTTGCCTGTGTGTGTGTATGTGCAAATTTCTTGATTTTTGAATTGTTGTGAAGATTTGATAATGCATGATAATTTGTGATTATATTATACCTTGAAAGAGGTTATAACATTTTGTGTAAATAAAAAGAAGAAAAAGCATGAAAGTATGAGCATATGATAAAATGAATTGAGCATGAATATGTGCTTTTGTTTGGGCAAGAGTAGAAACATTTTGTTCATCACGTGCATATAGACAAAAGCCTTCCTCCGACTTCCTGCTTGTGGCATATGAGCTTCGAAAATTGGACTCATTTCATTCATGGTGTAAACTTCAGTTTCTCCATTTTGTTTCTATGGAACCCTCGAGCCATTTGTTATGCATTGTATTTGAATTATGAACATGATGAATAATTTAGTGTTATGCATGGACAGTTGGATATATGATATGTGCTATGTGATGAAATGCCTAACTTTGAGTTTTGGAACTAGATTTAAGAGTGCTTGAATTTGCTAGATGTATATATGTATACATATGTTTGAATTTGTGGCTAGTTACCGATGTCTATAAATATATTAGCCACTGAGCTTTGTAGCTCAACCTATATTTTTCACTACTCAGGTGTAAAATGAGAAGATCGCTGATCCTTACAAGGCATCGGAAACTCTAAGATAGTTAGAGACTTTTGTACTAAGTTAGTAACTATTTTGGTTAGATTTATAGGCATATCAAACATTGAGCATCCTTATGTATTTTGTTTAAGTTGGTGATATGTATGATGATATGTAAGTGAAGCTTGTATGAACTCTCTTTGGATTTATTAATGAAATGAAGAAGTTTCTTTGTTGATGTTGCAAATAGAAGTGTATAAATGAATTGGATTGTAAGTGTATAAGTGCAGAATTTTGTTTTGAGTGTGTGTGTGTTTAGAATATTGGTATTGGTTGTTAAATGTGTTTTAAAATTGTGTGTTTGATGTTGGGTTTCTGGGTTTTGGGATTGAAGGTTTCGCCATGGCGAGCCTCTCCAGAAGGATGTTTTTATGTTTAATTAAGGGACTTCACTATGGTGAACTCTTCCCGAGAGGTGCATTTGAACAATTTTATAGTTTCACTATAACGAGGC
The DNA here is from genome assembly GCA_025504915.1 of Erythroxylum reticulatum. Classification (NCBI taxonomy): domain Eukaryota; kingdom Viridiplantae; phylum Streptophyta; class Magnoliopsida; order Malpighiales; family Erythroxylaceae; genus Erythroxylum; species Erythroxylum reticulatum. The sequence continues at coordinate 3,650 of JANSVA010074353.1, read as the reverse complement.
TAGACTTTCTCTACGGCATATTTGACCTGAAGTGTGCAGTCGCTCACCCTCGAGAGTTCGTCGCGGCAAAGGGTCCTTAGCAACATTTTCATAGTGTTCACCGCAGCGAACATTTAGTACGTCATAGTGAACCCGCCATTGCACACACTGCTATTCCAATTGAAATTTGAATCCTTTTGACCCTCCTCTCACGTGATCCTTACCCGATGGCTATGAGTGGTCATCTCGGGATTAGTCATGGGACCTGAACCTAATATGTTTAGTATCGGAACTTAGGCTTTAAAGAGTCTTAGGCTTAGAGTACGTTAAGCTATGCATTATTATATTGTGTGACTAATTGTTTGCATTTATGATTTGATTGATTGCATTAAGTGTCATATATATCATGCATACATATAGGAAATAAGACTAAATGAAACGTAAGCTAATTATAGTGTTTTGATTGAAGTAGTAAGATTCCACCTTGTATAAGAATATGAGGAGTTTTGCAAGGATCAATTGCACCTGACTCTTCGATAAGAGAAGAGAGTACTAATGAGTCAGTGGCCCCACAAAATGCTGAGGCTTTTGTAAGGCATGGTAGTGAGCCCTCTTCATCAAAGACGTAGGAGTGGTCTGTTCTTCCAGAGCAAGTGCCTACCTTGGACCCCTAGGATGTTCCAAGCCTTCACTCAGGCATTTGTTCAAGCCATGGTCCAGATGCCGCAATCTTCTGCTCTAACCCCAGTTAAGAAGGGGAAGCAGTTCGATAAGCTGAGAAAGTATGGAGATGTGGATTTTTATGGGACTACTAGTCCAAAAGAAGCTGAAACTTGGCTGAGGAAGACAGAAAGGGTATTGGAACAGATGGATTCTGAAGATAATGAGAAAGTTGAATATGCTACTAGTTTGCTTGAGGAGATGTTTTGCATTAGTGGGAAGGTGTACTAGGGAGTCAGATGAGACCTCCAATATTGGCATGGAAAGATTTCCTAACTACTTATAAGAAGAGGTATTTGTATGAGTTGTACATTCAGCAAAAGTAGAGGGAGTTTCTGAGTCTCACCTAGAAGGAGATGGTGACAATGAGCGAGTATGAGTGTAGGTTTACGTAACTATCTCAGTATGTAGCTGAGATGATGATGAGTGAGGCAGCTAAATGTTGTAGGTTTGAATCAGGGTTGCCTTTGGCCATCAGAGAAAATGTGGTGGTACAAAATTTTTATGACTTTCAACAGGTAGTTGAAGCGACACTGAGGGTTGAAAACATTGAGAACATAAAGAGCGCAGTGAACAAAAAGAGAAAGGGGAGAGAATAATTGAGGAAAGGAGGTGGTGCTCCTATGCCAGAGAGGAGTGTTAGGACTTTCCCTGTACAGTCTGAGGAGAGGAGTAGTGGCACAAGCAGGTCCAAAATGATGAGAACTTCTACTATTTCTCATCATGCCTCTACAACAAGAGGCAGTAGAAGGGGAGTGAGGGATAAGCCACCCATTCCCAAGTTTAATCATTGTGGCAAGTTCCATGGAGGAGAGTGTTACAAGTTGACAAGAGATTGCTTCAATTATAGAAAGAAAAGGCACATAGCTAGGGAGTGTCCACAATATATAAGAAGAGAGGAAACTTATATGCTGAGACTAGGGGACATAAGACTACAAATGAGGTGGGTAGTTCTGATGCAGCCAAAAGGGTGAATCCTCTAAGGAGACCCAGGAGGCAAGCATCAGCTAGAGTGTTTGCAATGACACGAGAGAACATAGAAACCGCTCCAGAAGTTACGACTGGTACTGTTAAATTATTTGATGATGGTATTGTTGTTTTGATTGGTCCAAGTTTTACCCATTCATTTATTTCATTGAGTAGAACTGTGCACGGTAGGAGTTTGAGGCCATTGGATACTCCTTTTATAGTTAGTACTCCAATCGGCTAGTATATTGTTATTAGTCAAGTTTATAGAGAATGTGAGATATATATTGGAGAACAACAATTAGTAGTGGATTTAATGCCCTTGAAGATAGGGGAATTAGATGTGATTTTGGTATGGACACATTAGAGAAGTATAATGCCAACTTAGATTATAAACAGAAGATCATGGAGTTTGAGTTAGACAACGGAATGAAAGTGGTGTTTATGGGGGACAAGAAGGTAAGTCCACCTAGGATTATTTCAGCTTTGACAATAGAGAAGATGATGAGGACAGGGTATGAGGCATTTTTGGTCTATGTGGTTGACACGAAGGAAGATAGAGGGAAGCTAGAAGAAATTCTCGTGGTCATGGAATTCCTGGATTTTTTTCTGAGGAATTACCAGGACTACCATCCCTTAGAAAAATTAAGTTTTCCATTGAACTTGTTCCAGGTACTGCACCGATCTTAATTTCTCCTTATAGAATGGTTCTGGATAAATTGAAGGAGCATAAAGAGAAGTTAGAAGAGTTGTTGGAGAAAGGGTATAATAGGCCTAGCTCTTCACCTTGGGGAGATCCAGTTCTTTTGTGAAGAAGAAAGATGGATCATTGAGGATGTGTGTGGATTACAGGAAGCTTAACCATGTCACTAACAAGAATAGATATTCACTTCCACGCATAAACGATTTGTTTAAGAAATTACAAGGTACAAAAGTCTTCTCTAAGATAGACTTGAGATTAGGTTATCACTAGTTAAGGATAAAGGAGTCTGATGTGTCAAAGACTGTTTTTAGAACACGGTATAGGCATTTTGAATTCTTAGTTATGCCTTTTGGATTAACGAATGCCCCTGTAACCTTCATAGACTTAATGAATATAGTCTTCAAGCCATTATTAGACTGATTTGTCATAGTCTTTATTGATGACATATTGGTTTATTCCAAGAGTGATAAGGAGCACGAGGAGCATTTGAGGATTGCCTTGGAGACACTGAGGAAGAAAGAATTGTATGCCAAATTTGATAAGTGTGAACTTTGGTTAAAGGATGTGGTATTTCTTGGACATGTAATTTCAGAGCAAGGAGTATTGTGGATCTAAGAAAAATAGAAGATGTAATTAAATGGGAAGCACCTAAGAATATAGCAAAAGCAAGGAGTTTCTTAGGTTTAACTGGCTATTACAGAAAATTTGTGGAGGGCTTTTCTATGATAGCAGCTCCACTTGCTAAGTTGACAAAGAAGAATCAGAAGTTTGTGTAGACCAAGGACTGTCAGAACAGTTTCGAGGAATTTAAGAATAAGCTTACAACATCACCGATTTTGACATTGCCTTCGAGTAATGATGGATATATAGTATATAGTGATGCCTTAAGGAAGGATTTAAGCTGTGTATTGATGCAAGTAGATAAAGTGATTGCTTATGCTTCTAGGCAATTGAATAAGAGATGAATTATCCTACACATAACTTGGAGTTAGCAGCCATAATTTTTGCAATGAAAATATGAAGACATTACTTGTATGGAGTCACTACTAGGGTGTTTACAAACCATAAGAATCTTAAGTGTATGATGAGCCAAAAAGAATTGAATATGAGGCAAATAAGGTGGTTAGAATTGTTAAAGATTATGATTTAATGATAAACTATCACTGGGGGAAAGCTAATGTTGGACCCCGATCTTTTAGTGAAACTTAGAAATATAAAAGGTATGAAATGAGTATTTTTGTACATGTATTGTGTTACAGATAAAATGATACTTTGGGAAAAT
>JANSVA010074323.1:0-11746 GCA_025504915.1 Erythroxylum reticulatum | reverse complement strand
AGTCTCATTTATTGGCAATTTTATGATTGATTAATGCAAGAAGTGATGCATTGGATGCCTCTCTCTTCTTCCATTGAAGCATAACCGAAATTGTAGTGTAAGAAAGACATCTGGCATGCTCTTGACACCTTCTCTCCTTTCATGAAGGTAGAACCGAAAATACCAATTGAAAGAGTTTCATTTTTTGGTTCTTCTTCTTCTTAGAAAATCTCCTCCAATACTACCCATTACTTGATTTCAAAATGGTAGCAAATTCTAAACCGTTTGGTACATGAAGGGAATTCCACACGAAACGCGTCAACAAGGTAAGTAGTGTTTTATTAACAAATAAAGTTGGTGAACTAACCTCGCTAATGCGTTCTATAATAAGTGGTAATATACAGCAAGTCAAGACATGTGGCATTTGTTCTCTTAGTTGACACACTTTAGATTTGTGGCCTACAATGGAGGACAACTTGATAGAATATGCCTATATAATTGGTGGTGGGTTCAACGTGAATCCATAGCACAAATATGATCCATTCTTGTCAATGTACAATCCGGGGTGGCGTGACCATCCAAAATTGCGTTATGGAAACCCACAATAGTCGATGAACAGTAGAGGAAAAGCGTCAATGCCCCTAGTTTCTAGCAAAATCAGACCAATGCCTCAAGGCCAAATCCTCAGAATTTGGTTCCTTCTTCTTCTACTTGTAATTTTGAAATTTCTGATTTGAAGGAATTTGTAAAAAAATATGGCCACTAACACTGTTGCAATGCAGCCAAATTTCTTGTCTTTTTAGTAGAAAACAGATGTTAGTATCCAAAATCTAGAGAAAAAATAGGCCAAATCACATCCTCGATGAGTAGACTAGAGGCGCAAAATACTGGCAAGTTGCCCTCTCAAGCCTTGCATCCTAAGGAATCTGTCCAATTTGTTGAGCTTTGCAACAGAGGGGCTCTTGTTGAGCAGAAAAAGAAGGGGATTGCCTTAGAAGAGGAAGAGGGACTTGAGACACACCCTGACTATGTTAAACAGCCCATGGACATGGTTGCCAACACCAAAACAGATTATTTTTTCTAGCCATTTCCTGAACAGAATGTATTCTATTTCTTCACATCATTTTGGACAGAATAATATAGAAAATTCCAGGAACAAAGCAGATTAGGTTCCTCTAATTCCTGCCCAAACTGAAGCTGTTGATAGGGTGCCAAAGCTAAATTCTAATATTGTCAATTCTAATTTTTAGCTGATGCCTCTATTTCCTTTGAGTTTTAGGAGTTCGAAGGCTAAGCAAGAGGACAAAGAGAGAGACATCTTCAATTTGTTCAAGAAGGTGGACATCAACATTTCACTTCTTGATGCAATTCATCAAGTCCTGAATTATGTGAAGTTTTAAAAGGAACTTTACACGACCAAGCGTGCCCATTGATTGAAAGTTTATGAGACGATGAACATGGGCAAGGCTATTTCTGCTATGTGTGACTTAGGAATTTCGTACATAATAGGTAACACCTCATTTGAGAGGGCTTTGTGTGACTTAGGCACATCCATTAGTGTGATTCTTAAACATGTGTATGACGCCTTGAGTCTGGAACCTTTGCATGCGATAAGTGTGGTTATACAGTTAGTAGATTCTTCCTTCATTTATCCACTTGGTTTGGTAGAGGACGTCTTAGTTAAAATAGTTGCTTTGCTAATTCCTTATGGCTTTTATATCTTGACACGGATATGGACAATTCATACAAGATTACACCTTTGGCAGACCTTTTCTAAAGGTTGCTAAAACATAGATTGATTGTGAACATGATATACTTTCCATGCATGTGGGAAATGATGTGGATGAATTCAATATTAATAATGCTCTCCGATATCCACGTGATCATGTTTATTCGATTAATTGTCTAAATGATATTGATAAGTTTGTATATAAGCACTTGGAGTTAGAATTCAATAATGGTCTGGACTTAACACTGTGGCACGGTTTTGGTAATGAGAATGACGTGACTTATAGTGGTGATTATGATGATGATATGCATGCATGGTGCTTGCTTTTGAAAGTCATTGATTCTATTTTTGCTTTACATATACTTTCCCCCATTCATTATGAGGTAGTTTTCATTGATCTTCTTATATCGCATAAGAAATTTTTTTCATCTACTATGCATGCACTTGAGCTTGAACTAAAACCTTTACCTGATAATCTCAAGTATGTGTTTCTTAGTGATAACAATACTTTACCGATTATTATTGTAAAGAATCTAACGAGTGTGCAGGAGGAACAGTTGTTGAATGTTCTTCGCGAACATAAGACGGTCGTAGGATGGATGTTGGCTGGCATCAATGGTATTAGTCCTTCGATGTGTATGTATCGCATACTATTGGAGGAAAATTCAAATCCGACAAGGGAGATGAAGTGCCGCCTCAATCCGCCCATGATGGAGGTGGAAAAAACCAAATTGTTGAAGCTTTTGGATATAAGTGTTAATTATCCGATCACTAATAGTAGATGGGTGGTACCTATCAACGTAGTTTCGAAGCAGACAGGGATTACTGTGGTGAAGAACAAAGATGATGAACTTGTACCTCAAAGGGTACAAAGTGGATGGCGTATGTGTGTGGATTATAAGAAGTTGAATACAGTGACGCATAAAGATCACTTCCCTTTGCCATTTATAGGCCAGATGTTGGAGCGACTAGCAGGTAAGTCTTTTTATTATTTCCTTGATGGTTATAGTGGATACAATTAGATTGTGATCAATCTCGAGGATCAAGAAAAGACTACTTTCACATACCCCTTTAGCACATTTGCATATAGAAGGATGCCCTTCAGGTTGTGCAATGCTTTTGCAACTTTTCAGCGATGCATGATGAGTATCTTTTTAGATTATGCTGAACAAATTATTGAGGTATTTATAGATGATTTTTCTATTTATGGTGATCTGTTTGAATTATAAGAAGTGTCATTTTATAGTTGAACAAGGAATTGTTTTAGGGCATTTGGTTTCTTCATGTGGTTTAGAGATTGATAAAGTGAAAATTGATATTATTCTATCTTTGGCTTACCCCTTATGCGTGAGGGATGTTCATTCTTTCCTTATCAAGCAGGATTTTATCGGTGCTTCATCAAGGATTTTTTGAAGATTACCGAGCCCCTTCGCAAACTTTTGACAAACGACGTCGAATTTGTTTTTGATGATGCATGTAAATAGACATTCGACACCCTGAAACAAAGCCTCACATCTGCTCCCATCATCCGACCAACAAATTGGGAGCCGTCTTTTGAGATGATATGCGATGCAAATGACTTTCCCATGGGGGCAATCCTTGGATAACGAGAATGGAAACTTTTGCACGTCATTGTCTACGCTTCTCATACTCTCGATGACACACAACTTAACTACCATACAATCGAAAAAGGGCTCTTTTCTGTTATGTTTTATTTAAAAAAGTTTCGGTCATATTTATTAGGTACTAAGGTTATTGCTCTTTTTTATTATACAACCCTTAGGTACCTCATACAGAAAAAGAGAGACCAAACTAAGGCTTATCTGCTGGATTTTGCTTCTACAAGAGTTTGATCTCGAAATCAGGGACAAGAAGGTGCCGGGAATCTTGTTGCTGAGCACTTAAGTAGATTGCGCAACAAAAATGCCAAGGCTTGATCTATTCTTGCTGAATTCCATAATGAGAAGTTGTGTGCACTGACTTCCTCCTTGTCGTGGTTGTGGTACACTGATTTGGTTAATTTTCTAGTTACCCACGAGCTACTCGCAGGTATGAAAAAAGCCCAACGTGATAAATTTCATGCTGATTCTAGATTTTACTTTTGGGATAATATATACTTATGGAAAATTTGTTTGGATCAAGTGATTAGGTGTTGTGTGCATCAAGATGAGTTTCATTCTATCACACTTATTCTTATGGTGGCCACTTTGGTACTAAGTGCACTTTACATAAGGTACTTAATAGTGGATTCTTTTGGCCTTCGTTGTTCAAAGATGCATTCAAATTTCGCAAGACATATGATCGATGCCAAAAGGTAGGAAATATTACTCTTATGAATGAGATGCTATAGACTTTCTTATTATTCAGTAAGGTTTTTGATGTTTAGGGCATTGATTTTCTAGGTCCTTTTCCTTTATCTAACAACAATTTATACATCCTTCAGGAAGTTGATTATGTATCTAAGTGGTTGAGGCATTAGTGTCCAAATCTAATGATGCTAAAGTAGTCGTCAATATTGTGAAGACTAACATTTTGGACAGGTATGGCATTCCTAAAGCTATCATTAGTGATTGAGGATAGCTTTGGGAATGCCAGTAGATGTAACATCCATAGGGTGTAAATGGATCTACAAAAGGAAAAGAGGGTCTGGTGGAAAGGTAGAGACTTTTAAAAATAGATTAGTAGCTAACGGCTATACTTAAAAAGAGGATATAGACTATAAGGAGACTTTTTTCTCTAGTTGCCATGCTTAAGTCCATCAGAATTCTTTTGACCATAACAACTTATTTCGATTATGAAATATGGCAAATGGAAGTCAAGACTGTATTTTTTAATGGGGATCTTAAGGAGACCATTTATATGGCCCAAGTAAAAGGATTCATTGAGCCAGGTAATGAGCATAAGGTATGCAAATTGCAGAGGTTCATTTATGGACTTAAGCAAGCATCCAGGTCTTAGAACATTAGGTTTCATAAGTATATCAAAACGTATGGATTCATATAAAACCTAGATCAATTTGTGTCCATAAAAGGATATAAGAAGGCAAGTTTACTTTCCTAATCCTGTATGTCGATGAAATTTTGCTCATTAGCAATGATGTAGGAATGTTATCTACAGTTAAGGGATGGCTAAACGAACAGTTCTCAATGAAGAATTTGAGAGAGGCTAGCTATGTTCTAGGGATCAAACATATAAGGGATTATAAGAATAAGAACAAACTAATAGCCTTGCCTTAAATAACCTACATTAAAAAGATGCTCAATAAGTTTTCAATGCAAAATTGCAAGAGGGGTTTCACACTTACTAGACATGGAGTCAAACATTCAAAGGAGCAAGCACCTAAGACCCAAAAGGAGGTCAAACGTACGCATAACATTCCATATGCTTCGGCAGTTGGAAGTTTAATTTATGCTATGCTTTGCAGTAGACCAAAAATCTATTATGCAGTGGGACTAGTAATTAGATTATAGTACAATCCAGGAATGAAGAATTAGACTGCAGTTAAGTTTATACTAAAGTATCATCATAGGACAAAGAACTTAATGCTTGTTTACTCTCGAAGTAACCTTTTTTCAAAAGGGTATATAGATTTCAATTTCCAATCAGATTTTGATTCAAGGAAATTAACTTCTTATTCTATATTTGTTTTAGGAGGTGTAGCCATAGTTTGGAGGAGTATCAAATAGTCTTGTGTTGCTGATTCGACTATGGAGCCTGAGTATGCTGCTGTTTATAAAGCAATAAAAGAAGCAGTCTGGCTCCGCAAGTTCCTAAATAATTTAGAGGTAGTTCCTGAGGCAGGAAAGGTCATTACACTTTATTGTGATAATAGTGGGGTAGTGGCAAATTCTAAAGAACCTTAGAACCATAAAGATGCCAAACACATTGAGAGGAAGTATCATCTTATAAGGGAGATAATACAATGTGGTGAACTGAATGTGGTAAAGATTCCCACAGAGCAAAACCTTGCTGATCCATTATGAAGACGTTATCTTAAAAGAGTTTTGAGGGTCACATAGTAGGGATGAGAATGAGGGATATGTCAACCTTGCTTTAAGAAAAGTTGGAGATTGTTGGAGTTATGTAAATATAGTTCCCTAGAAAGCAAGTGTGTTTATATATAACTTAATTTTCTTCAAGTTACTTTTGTAATGAAAATATTTTTTATTAATAAAACAAAAGAGTTTGGTTTTATTTGTATAAGCATTATATATCTAGTCATAAGTTACCAAGATTCTTTTGTAAGTACTATGCATATATATGGAGATGTATGGGAAACATGTATATTATTAGAATCTAAATTAGTTGATTCATAGTTGAATAATCAAGTTGGTTGCTTGATTATGCTTTAGACTGTAGTGTTGCGATTTATCTCCATTAAGTAAAATAGTTTACTTCAAGGGAATAATGAGTTTCATATCATGATAGTAGCTGACTATCATAATGGTGCTATTAAATGAATCTAGAATCAAGTATGTTTTCTAAAGAATAAAGTTTGTCGTTACTTTAATCTTAAAACATACATCTTAACATTCTTTTATTACAAACCACAATCTTGATGAGTGATGAACTCATATGTGTTTTATTATAATTCTTGATATTATCGGAATGGATTTTTACAGAGTATCAATCTAGTGTATGCATGTTGGAATTATTAATTGAAACATGTATTAGGGAACATTCACTCAAATAAAGAATTTATAATGATATCATCACTTCTAGATGTTTTACAGAGTTTGGTGATTAAACTGGTACTAGTAGTTTGAAGGAATAACTATCCATCAAGTCTTAACACCAAGATGAGATCTTATGCGTTAATCACCATATAGAGTAAAATGGGAGATTTAGAAAGAAAAACCAACAGAAGGGCAAAATTGTAATTATACTTTTTTTGGGTGGATGGATATAATATGGTTTATAATAAAGTTTACAATTGGACATCTTATTTGAAACATGTGTTCTCATAATATTTAGTAATCCAATAATTCAACTAATTGTCTTTAGTGGAATAACATTTGGTTAATAAACTGGAATTAATTGTAATGAGATTAAATTAATTCCGAGCTTATTGGAGGTTGAGTTATCTAAGTCCAATTAGATTCCCTATTTGGCTTCTAGGAAGGTTATTAAGCAAAGTAAGAAATATAAATAGAGGTTTTAAAGCCCATGATTGAATGTTGGGCTTACGTTAATTAGAAGCCCAAATGAACATTAATATTGAGCTTAACTTTGGTTTGATTTGATTAATTAAATTGAAACAAGGTTATTAAAGAATGACGGAGGGCACATCTTGATTTTTTAACCTAAATGTGCAGCTACACATTTAGCATTGAATTGCTAAATTAAAGACGGTTTTTATCATGCTTTTATCGTCATTAAATAGAGTAATGATCTTATCATGAAATGGTTTAATGGATGTGTTTTAATGATGGCATATAATGTAACATTTCAGCATTCATTTGATTAAAGAAAGGAAGAGGTGCATTTGATGTACTCTCCCTTCCTTCTTTCATCAATAACCACAAACGAGAAGGTCTCATTTAGGTTATTGGTCTTTTTATATAGCCATCTTAAACAAATGATAAGATTCTCATTTATTGGCTTCTTTATGATTGATTAAAGAGTGAAGTAATGCATTGGATTCATATCATTTCTTTCTTTCATGATAACTGAAATTAACAAGGAGAGTAAGAAGTATTGTTGCATTTTTGACTCACTCTCTCCTCTCATGCTTACATAGTCGAAGCTTGAATGAGAAGACTCTCATTTTTGGCTTTTTTCTTCTAAGAAAAATCTCCTCAAAACATTTCTTCTCCTTTCCCATTAAACGATACAAAAGAGTCAAAGCTATAGCAAGGATTCAGAGAGGATACAAAAGCGAGGAGTCAAAGCTGCAATAAGGAGTCAGTATATTTCTACCACTTTGTTCTTATTAAATTATTTTCCTTATACTGTATCATGTATGGCTGAATCATGTTGATTTGGTTTGATCTTTCCGCTGTGTGTTGATTTCGAAAAAGTTTTGAAATCTACCATTTTAGCCAAATCTTGCATGCATTTGTTTTTGATCCAACATAAATAATATTCAAAACTAGATAATTACCTAGATAAGCTTTGATCTTCTCTTATTCTTAGTTTAATCTTCATTTTGATGATTGTAACCTTTAACTTCTTTTAATCTACTTCATAAGCTATCTATTGAGTTTATGACTTTTTTTCACTCTTATATTACCTTTCATTAAAATAATAAACTAATTATTAGTAATTATATTTTGTTATCATCAACCAAGCTCTAGAACAATCCAATTATGCATATGTTCACAAAACAAAAGAAAATAGAGCATAATATAGTGATAATAAATGCTTATAGGTTCTAGACCTTAAAATGTAGGCTCATGTGTGAAAAAATACACTTTCATCCAAATTGATAATCAAAACATCTATCCCTAATATGGCGAGTAAAAGTCCATCTAAGTATGCTTTGATCCTTTCATATTCTAATTTAATTCAATGATGGACAACAACTAAAATGTATTATAATAAGAATAGATAAATTAGAGATATCTTTAAAATAATATCAATGAATAAAATTAAAATTTGTTTGAGTCATAATTAGTTACATATTAGAACCACAATAGCTACTTCCCATACCTAAAGATATACATTATCCTTAATATTCACAATAAAGTGAACTGTTACTTCCCTATTTTATAATCTAAAAGTTTGAATTCATGGTGTGAATTCCATCCATTTTCATTCTTGCAAAAATAAGCAGAAAAAAATAAAGAATTAAAAAGTTGTAAGAAAATAAAAGAAACATAATCTAAGTATATCTGTGGAAAAGAAAGTATAGTTTACTATATTTGCGTTGAATAAATCAAAAAATAAAGAATGTAATATTAGTTTAGTAAAGCTATTCTAATTATTAAAAAATACATTAAAAATAAAAATCAAACATAAAAGAGTGAAAAATGCCCTATCAAACATTCTAAGACTCCTAAAAAAATTTGAGTGACTATAATAGGTAAAAGTCTAATATGTGGTCATTCGACTACTCGTGATCTGCATATGTGAAGAGATCCATCAATATGATAGGTGTGTGTGGGTCTTAAGTGTCCTAGGATGTTACATCTGTAGTAGTTGGAGCATTCATCTATTGTGAAGTTAGTGATGATGTACCAATTATCATTGGTGGAGGTGGTATCACAACACGTAAGTGTCCTACGATCTGTACAAGCTCCTCCTCCATCCATTAACCCTACACCTCTAACCATGTTATGGGTTCAACCAAATTATGTTATCCCTATCAAATAGTACACTGCATTATTGAAATCTTCCCTATGTGTCTCTCTAATTGTGTGATCTTAAGTTATTCAAGGAGTTGTCCTAATGCTTGGGTACTACTAAAGGCTATTTGTAGGATCTTGTATGGGATACTTCTCTCATAGATCTTATATGGGCTACTTCTCTCATATATCCTATATGGGCTACTTCTATCATATATCAGGGCTACCCACTTTTGGCCCATCTAGAGCTAAAAATTCCTAAGCTCCCACTAGAATATAAAATGGTCCTTATTGAACTAGCCTTTGCCAAACTATCCCTATCTTTCTCGATGTCCTGAGGGAGATAGGTACCATTTGATATGCTGGTGTCATCCTAGGTAGTCACTGTAGTATTTCCATGACTTTTACTTAATCTAGTAGCATATAAACACATGATAAAAACTCTTATTCTTGATTCATATGCTTGATGCTTAAAGAACCAAACTAAGATGTATATGATGTGGATGGGGCCCTCTCTATCATGCCATAGAGGTAGAATATATCCACCTTTATCACCACTCTAGTGTTGTCCCCTCCCTTATTGATCTTTTGGACAATTAATGTATACACAATTGAGTTTTGATTATGCATCATATGCATCACATATGAGAAAATATGAGCGGAAAATAAAACTCAACCCAGAAAATATAGAATCAAACATGTGTCATTAGATATAGTAAAAAAAATGAACTTAAGATATGTACCTTACAAACTCCTTCGTTCTTTATTGTCTTCACCTCTTTGGGTTATTGCAAACCACAAAAATAAAAAAAGGACGTCTCTAATGATGTCCATATGAAGAGCAAAGCTTGAAACCTCTTAGGAAGAATGGTTAGAACATACACAAAATACTACCTTTGATGTATGTTCTTGAGAGAATAGTTTAGAGATATGTGTGTGTAAGGTGAACTCTTCACATTTCTTAATAGTTTTCTTACAATACAATATACAAAAATGAGTGAGTTTCTACCAAATTTTGTCCTCCTATAACCCCCATAATGAATGGAGGAATAATAGGAATTAAATGGCCGTGATTGCCACTTAATTTGGCTTGAAACATTTGCTAAAAATTTGGAAATTTTCTAGGCTAGCATCCATGCAACACTTGCTTTCTTTCATTCCTTTTCAATGTTTTTTATCACGATCATCTCGCGATACAATCCTGAAACATTCTCTCATATCTTGCATCACTATCCAAACCCATTTTACTCATCTTCGCTTCTCCAATGCGTGTGACACATTAGGTTCCTAGTTATGTTTACCACTTGAATTAACACTAAATTCAAGTAAGTCATGGGTAGTATCTAGCAACACATCATGACCCCCCAATTGATCGAAAAGTTAGTAATTTGACCACAAACCCTTATATAGACAATGTTCCCATGCAATTCATCCTTTCACCATCTATATCCCACTTAGTTCAAAGCATGATTAAAATGTCAACTCCTACCAGACTAACTTCATCACATCTAGCCTAAGTGATGTTAGTTCTTGTCCCCAAGACTCATTACTTAATTAGATATGTCACTGAAGTCTATCTTATGACATTTTCACTTTGACAAGATATTCTTGAGTAATGACCCCCATCAAGAGGCTGTGGGTATCATCTCCTTCTATCAGGAGTGGTGAATCCTTTATTGGCTACTCAATTACCTTCAAATACCTCAAGTTGTACCCAATCACTACCCTATGAGTTTTGAGAGACAACGAGGAATGGAGTTAAGGCACAGGATCAGTATCCAAGATATCCTTGAGCACCTAAATTCTAAGGATATTTACACCATTGCTATGATGAGTCTATCATTGACACTAGAGTAGATTATCCATATGATTGTCTCATGGTAGGTCATCCATTATACTTAGTAAGCATCCATATGTTAACTCTAAACCACTCATTTTGATAGCTTATGAGATCCACTACTTGTGCGGATTAATAATTTCCTATCATATTAATCCTATAACTATAGATAATTTAGATATTAATATAATTACATATGATAGGAATCTTATTATCATGTTCTCATTATGATTTCCTTCATGATATGTAAAGTATCAAAGACTTCATTAATTCGATTTAAGATCATTATCAGCTCATAAAAAATGTGAACATCAAATTATAAAAACACCTTTTATTAATCATAAAGATTTGTACAATAAGTGCTAAAGGCGATTTCCTTTAGAGCACTTCTCTAAGATACACGTATCTCACTGTAGGGTTATCAACTGTGAGGCCTTTGATATTGCAATTTGTAAGATCACTCTCAACTAATTTCAATCTTAATAGAAAATGCATAGTTAATATAGAGTACTACTTAGCAGTGAAAACTTCGTATAACTTATACTATGCATTTCTCTAAGCACTCAAAATTGTAATGTTTTGTTGACATCCTAAACGTAGTGTCACTTTCTATAGTGAAGGTGTTGAGCAAATCCAAAGTTAACTCTTTGTAGGTGGGTTCCTTGATCTCGAAGAAGCAGTTCCATCCACAAACACTGATCAACTATTAAACTACTTCACTATGTCTAGCCTATTTAAACACCACCTAAATGATGTTTTAGATATCAAAGTAAGGCTTCAACCTCAGTCCCTTGAACTCTATGATGTAAGTTGACACTATGAAATGAATCATAACATGTTGATATGTGCTTAATTGTTAATATATTTAATTATTTACACTTAGCGATTATTGACATGAAAATGCTTAAGATACTC
>JANSVA010074302.1:0-11746 GCA_025504915.1 Erythroxylum reticulatum | reverse complement strand
CGTGGGTGAAAATTTTATAATAAGTAGTAAGCAAAAACCATTTTAAAACTCATATTGAAGCAAGATAAATATATTTCCCAAATCTCAATTTATCAACAATTCGTAAGCAACTTAATTCATGCATCATCAAACTTGACAACACATTTAAACACATAAGCACATAGGGATGGCTTGGTGGAACCAAATTGTGTAGCCGAGAACATAACATACTAACACAATCCCACATGATGGTTTTACGTAGCCATTAACTTAGGGGAGTCCATAAAGGAGCTCCATGCCACTAGTGGGTAGGCGGGAGAAGCCTTTGGTCAAAGTGCACTTGACATACTTAGGGGACTACCGCAAACCCACATAATCAAGTATTTCACATCTTGAAAACTTGTTACCCAAAATGGCACATTTTTGAAACATGATTTCATAAACTTGATATCCTTTTAAAAATCATTTCCATTTTTCATTTCATAATTCATCCACAAAATTCATACACAAAACATGTAGCACTTTCTCAAAGCACTTAAAGAATAATAAATTTACATTTAAAAGTAATTGACAACATGTATTTCCCTTTTCTTAAAAGAAACATTAATGGATTATTATTCAATTATAAAAAATGTAACCCACCTTGAATTCCTTTCTTATAACTTGCTCGAATGTGCCTTTCCTCTTGCTCCTCTTGTCTTTCTTGATTCCCTTTCCATAGGCAAAAATCCCAAGTTCAAATGGGTTGAAAAATTGAAGACCCTTAAAGTAAATTTACTAAAATTAATTTTAGAGTACCTAAACTAATGCATTTCCTAAGCTTTATAAATCAAAACCCTTCCAAAAATCCAAAGCATTAAAAATGCTCTTACCTTAAATCTTCACCAAATGAAGAGATGTTTAGTTCAAAAGAAAGCTCTTATCTTCCTTTACCTTTTTCCCTTCTTGCACAACCTCAAAATCTCTCTAGAAGGCTTAGAAAAGATGAAACCCTATCTCAACTCTCTTTTTTCCTCTTAACCACCGAAATCTCTCTTCTTTCACTTCCTTCTCTCCTATTTTTGTTTTTCCCCCTCTTTAGGAGGAAACCAACACTTCTTTCTTCCCATTTTACCTTTAATGATTGAGAAAAGTCCACCTTGTCCTTCCTTTAATTCCTTATGGTTTTTAAACTTAAGTAAGCCACCCAAAATACCCTTTTATGCATTCTTACTACTTTTAATTTTACTAACCCATGCAATAAATATACTAACATAGACCTAAAAAAATTAACTCCAAAACATTCACCTATTATGACCTCATAAATCATCTAAATCACGCTTAATTAAAGAAAAAAATTAGGGGCCAACAAAGACCCATAGCTGAATCACATATTTTTATAGCTGAAGGTGCCTCAGTCACAAGACCTCCTGCATTCAATGGTGAAGATTATCATTATTGGAAGGACAAGATGTGGCTCTTTATAGAATCCACACATATTGATCTTTGGGATATCATTGAGAATAGTCCATATACACCAATAGACGACGAAGACAATAGCATCTCTTGTGACAAATGGTCAGGCGATCAGAATGCTCAATTTCAGTTAAACTCAAATGCTAAGTTCTTTCTAAATTGTTCCCTAAGCAGAAGTGAATATGGTAAGGTTCATGGATGTGAATCTAGAAAGGAAATGTGGAACATATTAGCCATTACACATGAAGGCACAAATAAGGTGAAAGAGTCCAAGATCAGTATTTTTGTTCATCAATATGAGCTGTTCAAGATGAAAGATGAGGAGACTATTGATCAAATGTTTGGACAATTCCAAACAATTGTTAACGGACTTAAATCTCTTGGAAGAATCTATGATAATCAAGATCATGTCAGAAAGATTCTCATAATTCTTCCAAAAGAATGGTGACCCAAAGTAATAGCAATACAAAAAGCCAATGAATTAAGTAAGCTAAAGCTAGATGAATTGCTTGGTTTACTAAAAATACATGAAGTAGAGATTGATGCAGAAGATGAACCCAGAAGAGATAAATCTATCACATTATAGGCTGGTCAGAAGAATCATAAGAACTAGAAAAATAGAAGCACATCTTCAAAAGAATTAAAGATTGAAGAAATTAAGAATGATGATGCTAGTGAATCTGATCAAGATTTAAGTGAAGATGATGATGAACTATCCTTCATTTCAAGAAAGATTAGGAGGATATGGAAAAAGAAAGCAAAAGGAAATAAAGACTTCTCTTTTAAAAAGAAAAGAAAATACGAATCAAAGAATGAGAAAAGTTCTATCGTCTGCAATGACTACAACAAACCAGGACATTACAAGTCTGAATGCCCATTGCTCAAAAGAAAATAGAAGAAAAGTTAAGAAAACAAAAAGAGCATGATCGAAACATGGGAAGATCTGGATTCATCTAAATCTGACTCCGACTCAAAAACATCAGAATAAGCAAATATATACTTGGTAGCTGAAAAGGAATGTGACGATGAGATTTCTAACTTTAATAAACTTTAAGATGCTTATTTAGAATTCTTAAAGGATTCACATGCTATATTAAAACAATATATGATTTTGAAAAATAAATTTGTTGAAAGTTTGAAGAACACAGAAGTTTCAGAAAAAGAAAACATCTACGTTAAGAAATAAGTAGACGATATGAAAAAGAAAGTAACTGTAGATAGATCTGAGGAAATTAATCAACTAAAATGAAGGATTAATAGTCTCTCAGTAGATTTATCAACATTTACTACAAATACAAAAAGGATTAATGATATGATTAGAAAATATAGACATCCAAATGATAAGAGTGGTTTAGGGTTTAATAATAGTAATGTTCATCATAATAAGATTTTTTCTCCTGAAAGAAAGAAAAAGAAATAATATTCTTATTATTCGATGAATAATTGTAAGTCTAACCCCAAAGGACCCAAGAAATATAGGTACCTAAGAAAGATATAATATATACTATAGATTTCCTTTCTTGGAAAAAGCAACCAGCAGCAATGTTACTTGGACAGTGGATGCTCGTGACATATGACAAGAAAATGTCTATGTTCCTAGACCTCCAAAATAAGCAAGGAAGATTAGTAACTTCTAAAGACAACCAGTAGGGCAAAATAGTTGGACTCGAAAAAATTGGTAAAGATTCATTTGCGTCTATTGATAATGTTATGGTAATTAAAGGCTTAAAGCATAATCTAATTAGTGTAAGCCAATTATATGATTCTGGTTTTGAAGTATCCTTTAATCAAAATTCTTGTGTAGTCAAAAACAAAGATGGTTCCATATTATTTTCTGCCAAGAGATGAAATAATCTCTATAAAATTAACTTAGACGATTTAAAAAGTCAAAATATTTCATGTTTTATATCAACAGATGAGGAAAAACTAATTTGGCATAAAAAGCTAGGTCATATTAGTTTTGAACATATTTCTAAGTTGGTTAGACATGATTTGGTAAGAGGATTACCAAAGATAAGTTTTATTAAAGATTTCTTTTGTGAGAGTTGTCAAAAAGAAAAACAAGCTAAAACATCTTTTTCCTCTAAAAATGTTATAACTTCGTCTAGACCTCTAGAGTTGTTACATATAGATTTGTTTGGTCCAACCAGAATACTAAGTCTTGGTGGAAAGAAGTATGATCTCGTAATTATTGATGACTTCACTAGATTTTGATGGATATTGTTTTTATCACATAAAGATGAATCTCTTAAGTGCTTTAAAGTTTTATCCAAAAAGTTACAAAATGAAAAATGAATTTCTATTACTGGAATTAGGAGTGATCATGGTGGAGAATTTGAAAATGAAAAATTAGAATATTTTGTGAAGAGAATGGAATTTTCCATAATTTCTCTACTCCTAGAACTCCACAACAGAATGGATTTGTAGAAAGAAAGAAACATTAATGGATTATTATTCAATTATAAAAAATGTAACCCACCTTGAATTCCTTGCTTATAACTTGCTCGAATGTGCCTCTCCTTTTGCTCCTCTTGTCTTTCTTGATTCCCTTTTCATAGGCAAAAATCCCAAGTTCAAATGGGTTGTAAAATTGAAGACCCACAAAGTACATTTACTAAAATTGATCCTAGAGTACCTAAACCCATGCATTTCCTAAGCTTCATGAACCAAAACCCTTCCAAAAATCCAAAGCATTAAAAATGCTCTTACCTTAAATCTTCACCAAATGAAGAGATGTTTAGTTCAAAAGAAAGCTCTTATCTTCCTCTAACTTTTTCCTTTCTTGCACAACCTCAAAATCTCTCTAGAAGGCTTAGAAAAGATGAAACCCTTGCTCAACTCTCTTCTTTCCTCTCAACCACCGAAATATCTCTTCTTTCTCTCTTTGATTTGTTATTTCACTTCCTTCTCTCCTATTGTCATTTTCCCCCTCTTTAGGAAGAAAACAACACGTCTTTCTTCCCATTTTACCCTTAATGATTGAGAAAAGTCCACCTTGCCCTTCCTTTAATGCCTTATGATTTTTAAACTTAAGTAAGCTACCCAAAATACCCTTTTATGCATTCTTACTACTTTTAATTTAACTAACCCATGCAATAAATCTACTAACATAGACCTAAAATATTTAACTCCCCAAAATTCACCTATCATAACTCCCCAAAGAAAACATGCAAAAAATGATAAAAATGGGGAATTCAGTAGGGACCCGGTTCTTTAGTTCAGTCTTAGCCTACACCCTAATTAAGCATATTTCATCAATTTATTGTTCTTAAACCTCTCTTAGCAACTACTAATCGTAATTTGATAATTAACCTGGGTTTTCCCTTAGGTTTTGTTTAATCAAGACATGATCGTTAATTAAACCTAACCATCGAATAAACTAGGATACGATCTCTAGATTTAATTAGGTAGCAACATTATGAATTAGGAAAGCCAATTAATCAAGGCAATGACCACATACGATGCGTCATTTAACCTAGGTCATGTTATCCCTAATGATTACGAATCATTAGTCGCTACATGTGAATTTAAACATAACAATTACGGATCATATCGAAATTCTAATAATAGGTTTACAATTAAATGATTCAATGGAGTCATTAAAATCATCATTTCACAATACCCATTAGGTTCATATATAAATAACTGAACAATAACAAAAATCTGATTATCCATACACAATATCCAAATCAATTAACATAGGAAAACACAATCAATTTCTAATGAGATAAAGAAACAACAAAATAATTAAAAATACTTAACCCAGGTTATTGGCATCGATGTCACCTCCAAACTGGTGTAAGGATCTCTAACCTTTCATAGGTCTTTCCTGGAAAAATGCTTCAGCCCCTATGTTGTAGCCCCACTGAAGACCCCTTCAATTCTCCTTCACACAGACCTCATCTACATTTAACGTAGACCATTGTGCTTAACGAAACTCACATAGCCCTCACTACCGCCTCTCTTCACACAACTCTCACTATTCCTTGCCTTTACTGTAGCTTGATGGGACAATTAAGGTTGGGGGTTTTTAGGTCCAACACTATTGTTCATTTAAATCCTCCGCAGCCTCCTTCTTTTGTCTTCAAATGCTTTTTCTGCATTACGCATGATGTCTACATTTCACAGACAACATTCCTTGCCTCCAGTTACTTCTGTACGTTGTTGTTTTGTGCTATTGGCTATCCACCTACTGCAGCGTTTTCCTCTTAAGCATAATTGGTCATTAAATTCAAATGCACGTAATTGCATGGAACATGCAATTTCTAGTATTTTTCAGCCATATGCATATAAAAAGTAATGCGAAAATGTAAAGGAAAAGAAATTTACTTCCTTTAGGTCACCTCCCAAGAAGTGCCTTAGTTTATGGTTGCTGGCTTGACTCCTTCTTCTCCTCATGTGACAAAATTGTGATCTTCAGGTATTATAGTTAGCGCCACTGCCACGTGAGGTAGTTCCGGATAGGGCCTTAGTTAATTGTCATCCTCATTTAGCATCTTCCCCATCCTCAGATTCTTAATCTCGACTGAGTCTATACACTCCAGAAATATTTTGAACATCTCTAAACCTTTTTCTTCATCATTTAATTCCTCAAATCTGTTATGTACAGGTAAAGAGTTAGTTTTAAAAAAAATCATGGACTCAGTACTTACCTCTGAGATAAAAGATGTGTCCTTTTTAGCTTCGAGCTCCTTCTCCACTTTTTCTATGCAAGTAATTCGTTAAGGGTTGACCTCAAAATTTTCAAGCTCCATATCACTTTGTAAAGGTTCCACATATATGTCCATTAGGTACACCTTGGTTTGATACAACTGTTCCTCTTCGCTTTGCGATTCTAGGCAACTGAGCCTTATTGCCATTTGACCTATTAGGTGTTCCATGCTCTGTTGGATTACTTTTGTCTCTTATCAGAATTCTTGCAACTACTATTGTATATTCTGTTAAAATTCCAAATTGTTAGCAGCTACATTGTTAACAAGTTCTTTTAAAGATGCACCTGAATCGTGTTGGCTTTTGGAATCTTGGGCACTAGACCATGTGTTTTTTAGAAATTTCCCTCCATCCTTTTGGAATTGTAGAGTATTCTCGTGTAATTATAAAGTATTAGCTTTCACAATGTTAATCAACTTTTCCAGAGATGGATCAGAGTCGTGATAGGAACCTTTTGGTCTGTATGAGAATTGTTGTGCATCCTGCAAACTATCATGGAAGTAATTCTGATGATTATCCTATCTATAAGAAAAGTTAGGTTGATCAGTCCAAACATTATTATAAGATTGAGAATATGAGTCATAAAAGATATTACTTCCATACATATTGAAATTCTTTTTAAAACAAGAAACAAAATAATGAAAAGATCACAAAATAATAGAAAAGAAATTGATTACGAACAAATATATACAAAACACCAATTAAATCACAAACAAAAACTAAAATACTGCACTCCCGGTAACTGCGCCAAAGTAGATTGCTCGTCGTTACGTTAGTCAAAATAAAATAACTAAACCTACTACTATAGCAATGGTGAGTCTAGGTTGATCCCATGGAGAGTGTGTGTAAAGTTTATGAAATAAAATTAATCGGTGTTTAGACTTAACGGTTGGTTTTGGCTTTTTGAAAGAGGAAAATAAAATTTAACTAACTAATAAAAACAAATTAAAGAAAGCATGCAAAAAATGATAAAAGTGGGCAATTCAATAGGGACCCAGTTCTTTGGTTCAATTTCGGCCTAAACTCTACTTAAGCACATTTCATCAATTTATTGTTCTCAAACCTCTCCTAGCAATTATTAATTATGAGTTAATAATTAACCTGATTTTTTCCTTTAGATTTTGTTTAATCAAGATTCGATCATTAATTAAACCTAACCACCGAATAACCTAGGATACGATCTCTAGATTTAATTAAGCAGTAGCATTACAAATTAGGAAAACTGATTAATTAAGGCAACAATCACATACGATGTGTCATTTAACCTAAGTCATGTTATCCCTAATGATTACGAGTCATTATTCACTACACATAAATTTTAACATAACAATTATGAATTATATCAAAATTCTAGAAATGAGTTTGCAATTAAATAATTTAATGAACGCATTAAAATTATCATTTCACAATACCTAACGGATTCATGCATAAATAACCAAAAAATAATGAAAATCCAATTATCCATACACAATACCTAATCAATTAACATAGGATAACACAGTCAATTTCTGATGAGAGAAAGAAACAAAAAACTAATTAAAAAATACTTAACTCTAGTCGTCAGCATCGATGTTGCCTCTGAACTGTTGTCGGGATGTCTAGCCCTTTATGGGCCTTTCCTGAAAAAATGCTTCAGCCCCTATATTATAGCCCCATTGAAGACCCTTTGGTTCTCCTTCACACTACCCTCGTCTGCATTTAATGCGGTCCACTGTGTTTACGCAGCTCACACAGCCCTCACTGGTACCTCTCTTCACGTAACTCTCACTATTCCTTGCCTTTACTGTAGCTTGATGGGACAATTAAGGTTAGGGGTTTTTAGGTCCAGCACTACTGTTCATTTAAATCCTCCACAGCCTCCTTATCTTGACTTCAAATGCTGCGTTACGCTAACATCATCTGCGTGAAACATAAACGCAGATGTTCCTTGCCTCTAGCTGCTTCTGTATACTGTCGTTTTGTGCTGTTGGCTATCTACCTATTGCAACGTTTTCCTCTTAAGCATGATTGTCTATTAAATTCAAATGCGCATAATTGCATGGAACATGTAATTTTCATTATTTTTTAGCTACTTTAATTCTTCTTTGTTCTTTCACTTCTTCTTATTTTATTCTTGACTTTTATTTTCTTTTTTTTGCTACGAAGACAAGAAAAAATAAATCTTCAAAAAATGACTCGTATGTCATGCTTTTGACCCACTTTAACTTCTTTGCTTCCAAATTGTACCTAAAATCATATGTAAGTCAAAGTGAATATCTTAAGCAATTTAATGTCAATAATCGCTAAGTGTTATGGAATAATTTCATAATCAATTAAGCACTAATCAGCAACACACATCTAGATTATTTAATCCATATAAACATGAAATAGGTATAAGTCCTCCTAAAGGTAATTCCTTAATTTAAAAACAAATATCTTTTCCGATTGATAATTCATTTTCTTTAGTAAAACATGACAGAATAAATATTTAGCAAAATAAAAAACTCATAAAACAATGAAGTTAGTGAAACTAAGCAAATTAGACTACTAATTATTGTTTTATAGTAAGCTTAATGTACAAGTGTAGCTAGCACTAATGACTATAGGTTGATCTTATAAAGAATATAATTACTATTACTAACTATCTCTCTATTATCTAGTCTAACAATTATGACCATTGTGATTGATCATAGTCAAAATTAAAATAATAAACTAAAACAAATCAACACAATTGACTAAGTGAAACAAAGATTAACTAATAAACAATAAATAAAGAAAATTATACTTGGATTTTAAATCTCTTTAGGACTTCTAAATTCTCCAATTATACTAATATCTTTCTCAAGATTAGTAATAACTAATCCTAGGTTAATTAATCAAAATCTTTTTCAAATTAAAGCCCCCAGAATAGCTTTAGTTGATGTATTTTCTCTATTAAGATTGATCCTAATTTGAAAGATTTATGTCAACTTATTTTTAGAATTGTTTGTCAACTTAATTTAATTTGTTCTTCAATTTAATTAATATAAAGGGTTTCTCAATCTTAAATGCATGTAAATTAACCATGAATTAGCATATTGACATTAATTTAAGTAAAATAAAGAAAACGCAGCCAAATCTTAATTAAATTGAAGAACAAATTAAATTAAGTTGAAATCACTACACTATCCATCTTGAGGTTGAAATTGTCTAGGTACCGCAATGATTTAGTTCCTCATAATGAAATAGATAACATCAAAAGTAATGGAAAAAGAAAAAATAAAAAGAAACATGATGAAATCTTTGATTTTCATAAAATTCATTTTAGATCAATGGAAATCCACTCTAAATATTTAATGAATTTTTATATGATGCTCACTATTGAGCTTTAATGAATTTATTTCAATTTTTAAAAAGAAAAATCCACTCTAAATATGTCTCTTTGCTTGTTCTTTGTTCTTTTTACAACTTTAGGTCATCCAATTGTAACTCCTAAACCTCCTCTTTCAATTACACTTTAGTTTTTCCTTTTGTAGTTTAAAAATTAAATTTGGCACACGAGCAAGTACTTGGTCTTGTACAAGGTCTTCTACTTAAAAGAACTATGAAATCACATTTGGAGCAAACACATGCTTAAATATAAGCTTAAAATGTGAACATGGGCTCATCAGCATATAAAGTGAGGATGTACCTCTTAAATGTTGGTATGTAAGATATAAAATCAATCAACATGTCTCAAACACTTCAGATATGACTATGTAAGCTGGAAATTTAGAAATAATAAAGAACATAGTAGATCACCATATACATTTTCTGTAGCTTTGTTACTTGATCAAAATAGTTCCAAATCATGAAAAAGTTTCCCGCACTCATTCCTTTTACTCCAAATAAGTTAATTATTACAACTTGAAAACAAAATATAAACAAATTAAATACTAGAAATAATAAAAATACTCAAATAAACAAACAAAATGCCCTAAATATAAACCTAAAAATATGAATAATTAACCACTCTTCAAATAAGTTCCTCCTCCACACTTATATTTTACATTGTCCTCAATATATAAAACATAGAAGAATAATGACAAATATGAAAATAATTAGAGGTGATGATAATTGGTATTCCTCTAATAGTAAAATATTTTCAGCTTTGCCTAATATCATTACCATCTATTTAATTCCGGTCAAATCTTCTCTCCTTTAATCATCGTGACGGTGTTGCCTTTATGGCTTATGGAACTCCATCAAATATTTGATCAAAAAATTATAATTAAAAGACTAGAATTATTAAAATAGCGAAGCTACTAATGAAAATCTTATAAATTACTCCATCAAAATTAAAAAAAAAACTAACTATTGGGTTGCCTCCCAACCTGTGCATCTTTACGAGTCTTTTAGTTGGACTTTTAAACAAGCAATTCACTCATTATGTATGTATAATCAATGACTTGGCTCCATCTATATTCCTAAATAAAGGTTCATTAGCTTATAAATAGGCCACATATTACAATATAATAAAGTCACATGACATCATATTGATGAATGAAGTAAATCCATTAATGCCCTTTCTGGTAACAAATTATCAATGTAACAAGTAATAATATAATCACTCTAATTATTAATTGACTTTGAAAATTTGTTATTTGAGAAGTAAGAGCCCTCTGTACTTAAGATGATTGTTACTAATTCCTTGATAAGCTCCTTATTTGGCTCCTCCTATTCATCTTCCTCTTTCTTCTCTCCCTTTTCTTCTTGAACAATAATTATGTCCTTTTATTCAACCTATAGCTCTCCTTTATGTTGAATGAAAACAATAACTACTCAAGTATACGGGTCATTACTTGTACTAAAAAGCAGATATTGTCCCACAGAGATTATGTTTAGGCAGCACTTAATTTAGGCTATGGTTTGTTTAAGACTCAAATTGAAATAATAAAAACTGAAAAAATGTTAAATCAAACAAACTAGCAATGAATAAATAATGTAACAAAAGTGCAGAAACTTTGATTTTAAGATAACAAAACATAATTATACTGAGCAATCACACAAGTCACAATGGAAATCTATCAATAGAGTTAATCAAGTTATGAGAGAGGGCATTTTACTTATCATTAATGCTAATCTATCTATTTATGTGTTTATAGGGTGTCAGTTCTAAATGGTCGTGGGGTTGATCACTCTCTCTTAAGTTATAACCAATAAACCCTAAATTGTAAACCCTAATGAAATTATAGAACTTACAATCTCTCAATTCACAAATTATCTATAATTCTAATTAATTCCAAAGCTCTCTAATAAACAATTGGGTCTCGTAGGAGATCTCTCGTCATAAAATAACCCACTAGATTGATTAAGTGATCAATTAGATCACTTAAATATCATTAACTCGATTTAATCATTTTTATTCAACTCAGCTCTTAGTTTGATATCAAAATATGTAAATATATTAATAAATCACAACACCTAAACTAATAAACACAAAAATAACTAAATTAACATTAACTTAAAGTAAAATCTGTTGGATTGGAAAAAGAAAGCATGCTATATTTGGAGAAACGGTAGCTTTGAAAACTTTTAAGAAATCATTTTTCTAGCGGAAGCAACAAATCCAAATCATCATGCCAATCCATACATGATATGGTAT
>JANSVA010074282.1:0-11748 GCA_025504915.1 Erythroxylum reticulatum | reverse complement strand
GTATAAAAATCTTGGTGTTCTCTTGTGTTGCTGTTTAATTTTTCACTCCGTATTTATTCACGTTTCCGCACAACATCGTTAGCCCATATACGTCTCCTGCATTCTCGACAAAGAAGGATAGCTCCTAGAGAATGTGTATAGACTATATGTAGCTTAACAAGTTTGCGATAAAAGACAAATTCCATATACTACTAGAAGAACTATTAGACAAGTTACACGGTTCAAGTTAGTACTCTTAAACTGGATTTGAGATCCGACTATCACTAAATTTAGATGCACAAGGATGATGTTGCCAAGACTACCTTCAGAACACATGAGGGACATTAGGAGTTTCTCGTGATGCCCTTTCGGTTATCTAACACACCCTCAATGTTCCAAAGCTTGATGAATGATATATTCTGATCATTCCTAAAGAGATTTATCATAGTCTTCTTTGACGATATCCTTATATATAACAGGTCATTCCATTAACACTTACAGCACCTAAGAAAGGCCATGGAAGTTCTCTAAAGCCATCAACTATTTCTGAAAAGGGGAATAAATGAAGCTTTAGTGCAAGGCGAATCGAGTATTTAGACCATCTTATCTTGGCAAAGGGGTGGCTACAAATGTCAGGAAGATGGTTCGAAATTGGCTAGCTTCATATTCTTTGAGAGAGTTAAGGAGATTTCTGGGCCTCAGGAGCTACTATAGAAGGTCTACCAAGAATTATACGTATTGGCTATACGTATTAGTTATCCACGACTTTTCCCAACCCTTTACTATAGAGATAGGTGTAAGTGTACAGGAATAGGAGCAATGCTCCAATAAGCCGAACGTCCAATAGCCTTACTGAGTAAAACCTTAGCCTCGAAGCATATGGGATTATCAACTTACAAAAAGGAGTTCTTAGCAATTATTAAAGTCATTAAACAATGGCATCATTGACTTAACGGTCAAAAATTCATGGCCCAAACTAATCAGCGAGGTCTCAATTATCTAATGGAGCAGCGTATCACAACACCATTCCATTAAACTTGGTTACCCAAGTTATTCAGATATGACTTTGAACTAATATATAGGAGCGGAAAGGAAAATAAGATAGTTGATGCACTCTTGAGGATTTCCAGCACCGAACTATTGACAATGATTGTATCTCAGGTACAAACTTAACTCTTAGAGAAAATTAAGGGGAGTTAGGACAAAGATGTCATCATCCATGATATTAGCAAAAAACTAGAGTCTGGGGAAATGAACTTAAGTGGTTACGAGCTGAGAGAGGAGTTACTAAGATGGAAGGGGAGACTAGTGATCAGGTTCAAAAAATAAGCTAAGGAAGAAATTAACTTCTATAAGCCATGATGATTCGCATGGAGGCATTTGAGGGTCACTACCACCACTAAAAGAATTCAGAACTTCTTTTACCAGAAAAACTTAACCAAAGATGTCAGGATTTATAGGAGGGAATGTTTGACATGTCAGATGAGTAAGCATGAGAACAACTCATATCCAAGAAGTCACCAATCCTTACCAATTCCCAGAGGATATTAGACAGAGAGTAGCATGGAGTTCATAGAGGGAAAACCGATATCATAAGGTAAACCTGGAATATTGGTGGTAGTAGATAGCTCAGTATACCCGTAAAACACCCACATACAACAGCGGAAGTAGCTATCATATTCACAGATCACATTTTCAAGATGCACGGGATGTCAGAAAGAATAGTAAGCTTTATTTTTTAGCGCCCTCTGGAAGGAGACATTCAAACTTCAGGGAGTAAACTTCAACTTCCCGACTGCATATCACTCTCAGTCAAATGGGAAAAAGGAGGCAATTAACAAAATTATGTAGACATATTAACACTACTTCTACGAAGATGCTCCAACCCGATGGGATGTGTAGGTTTCACTGGCAGAGTGGTGGTATAATACAATGTATCACACGTCCATAAGTACAATCCCCTTATACGTCCCTTATTTCATCGAGGATTCCAAGAATTTATTGGTAGACCAAGTAATGAATGATAAAGAGGTTGCCTTATCTATCACCAAATTTCACCTTACAAAGTTCAACATCGGATGAAATAACAAGCCAACAAAGGGAGAATTGACAAGGAGTTTGAGGTTGGGCAATGGATGTTTTTGAAGCTCCAATTGTATAAATAAAATTTAGTGCAAAAACAAAGGAATCATAAACTTTTCTCCTTGTTTTATAAGGCCTACGCTACTGTTGAAATCACTCATTCATCCAATTTTTGACGTGTCTAAACTCAAAACGTATGTTTTGGAGGACCCGATGGAAGCAGCGTTGGACAGGGGAATGATGAAGGTTCACAACTATTGCAAGTTGCCTTAGGTTGCTTGGCATGCTAGAGAAAGGGTCAACAGACTAAGTCTTTAGGAGTATCTTTTCCAAATTTTTTGGTTCTATCTGTTATGGCTTAATATTGTTAGTTATAAGAGTCTGTTAAATATGGCTTTTAATCCGCCTAAATATCTTGTGTTTCTATTATGCTTCAGCTCTATATAGTGAGCAAGTTAATGAATAAAAATATATTCTACAACAATACAAAGATTCCTTCTTTATTACTTTTATATTGCTTTACTCTCGTTCCATTTAACAACATATTAGCATCATAGCCAATTTTTTTAGGGATTTGTGAGTTGAGTGAAAGCACATCTAAAAATACAATGGAGTCTAAAACAACCTTCTCCCACACCACCAATTGTCAATGGTGACAACTATCAAGCATTAGTTGTTAAAATGACAGTCTATCTTGAAGTTTTAGACCTTTGGGAAGCTGTAAAAGAAGACTATGAGGTTCCTCCACTGCTAGCAAACCCAACATAGCTCAAATCAAGATCCACAAGGAGAAGAAGAGCAGAAAGTCCAAGGCCAAAGCTTCCTTGTTCTCTATTGTTTCAAGCACAATATTCACAAGGATCATGAACTTGGAGACAACAAAAAACATTTGGGACTACTTTAAAAAGGAGTACCAAGGTAATGAAAAAAGAAATGCAAGCACTCAATTTGATCAAAGAATTCAAGATGTTGACAATGAAGGAGATAGAAACCATCAAAGACTACTCAAACAAGGTGCTAGAAATTGTAAACAAGGTCAAGTTGCTTAGTAAGGACTTTTTTGATGAATGAATAGTACAAAAAATCTTGTAACGTTACCTGAAAAGTATGAATCAAAGATTTCTTCACTAGAAGAGTCTAAAGATCTGTCAAGTATATCCTTGACAGAGTCAATAAATGCACTACAGGCACAAGAGCAGTGGAGAATGATGAGAAAGGAAGAAGTGGTGGAGGGTGCCCTTCAGGCAAAGACAGAACATTTAGGGAGAGGTATGGATAAGAAGAAAAGTTACAAGAACTAGACCAAGGCAAGAAATCACACTAACAAGGAGGACTCGTATCCACTTTGTCTACACTGTAAAAAAAAACAAATCACCTATAAAGGAAGTGTTGGTGGAGGCTTGATGTTAAATGTAGGAAATGTGGACAGATTGGGCTCATGGAGCAAATTTGAAAGTCACAAAAACATGAAGAAGCAAAGGTTCCATCGAGGAACATCAAGAGGAACAACTCTTCATTGCAATTTGCTTTGCAATAAACAATAGCTCAAGTGATTCGTGGCTGCTCAAATCATATGACCAATGATTTGGAGCTCCTCAAAGAGCTTTACGAAACTGTGGTTCCAAAGTAAAAATTGGAAATGGAAGCTTTATTTCAGTAAGGGGCGAAGGAATAGTGGATATAGAAAGCTTAATCGGTTTGAAGTATAATACTAATGTTTTATATGTGCCTAATATTGATCAAAACTTGCTTACTGGTGGATAGCTCAAAGATGCAAAAGCTAAAGATGTGCTCAGAATTAAGATGAGAGCAAAAAACTTTGCTCTAAATCTATTGGAGGAGGAACAAACAATTTTTTAAAGTTCAGCAAGTAATGCAGAACTATGGCACATAAGGCTCTATCATTTTCATCATGAAGGGCTATTATATATGCAGAAGCATAATTAGCGAAAGGTTTACAACTACCAGAAGACAAGCTAACTGATTGTGTAGCTTGTCAATATAGAAAGCAAATAAGAAGATCTTTTGTTCAACAACATGGAAAGCAACAAACAAGTTACAGTTGGTGCACACAAATGTTAGAGGACCTCAGAGAACACTATCTTTAAATGGTAGTAAATACTACATTGTATTTATTGATGATTATACTAGATTTTGTTGGATATATTTTCTTACATTCAAGTCTGAGGTTGCTAATACTTTGGAAGTTCAAAACTTGCGTGGAAAATCAAATTGTGTGTAGGATACAAAAGATAAGGTCAAATAATAGGAAGGAGTATACAAATTAGTGTTTTGACAGTATTTGTGAAGAAGCTGGTATTGAGCACCAACTAACAGCTCCTTACACCTTATAACAAAACAATGTAAGTGAGACGAAAAATTGAAGCATTATGAAGATGACAAGGTGTATGCTTTATGAGAAGGACTTGTCAAAAAATTTATGGGTTGAAGCTATAAAAGTTGCAGTTTTTAGGCTAAATAGGTTTCCATCAAGAGTTCTACAGAAAATAATTACTTTCGAAGCTTGGTTTGGTTATAAACTTGACTTATAAAATATAATAACCTTTGGATTCCTTTGGTTCTCTTATGTTCACAGATAAAGAGGGACAAATTGGATAAGAAGACAGAAGCTAGAATTTTTATTGGTTACATAACGTATCAAAGGATTACAAAATTTTCCAACCCTAAAATGGAAAAATACTTGCAAGCCGAGATGTCAAATTCATGGAAGACAGACAATGAAAATGGGGTATGTCAACATAGCAGTAGCTGCGAGAAATTCCAAGACATTTGGATAATAATATAGATGATGTGCCAATTAGAGGTACAAGGCTTTTGTCTGATCTTTATGAAAAAAGCAATGTTGTTGTACTTGAACTTACATATTTTGATAAGGTTGAGAAGGATAAAAAGTGGATTGAGGCAATGAAGGAGGAGTTTAAAATGATTGAAAAGAATGACACCTAGTAGTTAGTGGATAAGCCTCGAAACAAAAAAGTCACCGAAGTCAAGCGAGTTTATAGAACCAAGCTTAATTCATATTATTTTGTCAACAAATATAAAACTAGGTTAGTTGTGAAAGGCTATGCTCAAGTTTGTAGTGTGGACTTCTCTGAAACATTTGCTTCAGTAGCGTGCTTGGGTACAGTCAGAATGTTGCTTGCTTTGGCAACACAAAAGGGATGGAGGATCTATCAGTTGGATGCAAAATATGTGTTTTTAAATGGTTATCTTCAGGAGGAGATATATGTACAGCAGCCAGAAGATTTTCAAGTTAAAGTTCAAGAGGAGAAGGTCTACTTATTGAAAAAGGCTCTATATAGTCTTAAACAAGCTCCAAGGGTCTGGTATAGTCGGATTGATGAACATCTTCAAAGTCTCTTTTTGTTAAAACCCCGAGCAAAGCTACATTATATGTTAAAAAAAAAACAAATACTAACTTAATCATAGTCTCTGTTTATGTTGATGACCTTCTTGTAACAAAAAGCAGTGAGCAATGTATAGATGAATTCAAAGCAGTAATGTTCAAAGTATTTAAAATGACAGACTTTGGTTTAATGTCCTATTTTTTGGGCATGGAAGTGAAGCAAGATCATGATGGAATTTTCATAAGCCAAAAGAAGTACACAAAGGAAATTCTAAAGAAGTTTCATACGGAAGAATGCAAGAGCATCAACATACCAATAAATCAAAAGGAAAAATTAAGCAAAGAAGAAGGTCCAAAAAAGGTTGACAAAGGCCTTTACAGGAGCATAATCAGATGTTTGATGTATCTTACAGCCTTCAGACCAGATATAATGTTTTCGATAAGCCTATTTTCGAGGTTAATGCATTGTGCAAGTGAAGTGCATTTACAAGCTGCCAAAAGGATTGTAAGATATATCAAGGGGACAACAAACTATGGAGTCATGTACTCTTACTGTCAGAATTTCAAATTCATGATTATTTTGATAGTGATTGGGCAAATTCTACTGATGACATAAAAAACACAACAGGTTTTTGTTTCAGTTTTGGTTCAGGGATTATTTTTTGGTGCTCAAAGAAGCAAGACGTGATAGCTCATAGCATAGTAGAAGATGAGTACGTGGCAGCAAATGCTGCAGTCAATCAAGCAATCTGGTTTAGAAAATTACTTGCAGATTTATACATAAATCAAAATGAGCTAACTCAAAATTCATGTGGATAATCAAACTGCAATTGCAATAGCAAATGATCCAATTTTTCATGGTAAGACAAAACATTTTAAGATCAAATTGTATCATTTAAGGGAAGCTCAAAAGGATGGTGATGTCAAATTATTTTAATGCAAAACAGAGGATCAAGTTATAGATGTGTTAACCAAGGCTTTACCAAAAGCCAGATTTGAACCTCTAAGAGACTAGCTAGATCTCTGCAACCACTAAGGCAAGGAGGAGAAATGTTGCAAGGTGCCTTAGGTTGCTTCGCATGATAGAGAAACAGTCAACAAACCA
This sequence comes from Erythroxylum reticulatum, assembly GCA_025504915.1. NCBI lineage: Eukaryota > Viridiplantae > Streptophyta > Magnoliopsida > Malpighiales > Erythroxylaceae > Erythroxylum > Erythroxylum reticulatum. Next base: position 5,215 of record JANSVA010074282.1, on the reverse strand, counting down.
AGTTTTTAGGAGTATCTTTTCTAGATTTTTGGTTCTATCTGTTATGGCTTGATATTGTTAGTTATAAGAGTATGTTAAACGTGGCTTTTAATCAACCAAAAAATCTTGTGTTTCTGTTATGCTTTAGCTTTATATAAATAGCAAGTTAATGAATAAAATTATATTCTTCAGTAATATAAGGATTTCTTCTTTATTACTTCTATATTGCTCTACTCTTATTCCATTTAACAACAACAACAAACCAGCAACATAAGTGTTAGTGCAGTGGTCCAATAGCTCGACCTTAGAGGTAAATTGGAAGTCCTTATTTAAGTTATAGAAGCGCTTTTTAGAAGCTAATCTTGTGGACAAGGTTTTCAATGAGGGGCCATTATTGTAGAAGAATGAAGAAGGATAAAAATATTCTCTTACAATAAAATATGAGAAATAATAATCATCATTTATTAAAAAATAAATTAAATTAGTAATTGTAAAAATTATAATTTTGATAAGTAATTAATGTAAGATAAATAAATGAATAAAAATTATAAATTAAATTATTTGTAAAAATTAGGACACATTGAATTTTTCTTTAGATTTTTTCATGACTCAAATTCAACCTTTAAATTTTTTGAATTAAATTTTAAATTCTATCCAATCAATGAGCTAATTCTTGAAACTCAAGCCCTTTAATTTTTGAGTTTAATGCATCAAACTCAATTATTCAAGTCAATTTATACAAGTCCATTCATTATTCATAAATAAGCTTCATATTTATTTAATTTGACTTTGATTTTGCGGATATATTGTATATTGTATCTTAATTTTATAAATGAATTTATTCAAAATTGTGAAAGATATCTTTATTTTATAATTTTTTTAACAATTAATATCTTGCCTAATTTTTTATATAAAGCATGAGTATTTCTACCAAGATGTGTTAACATAATCCTGTGACAAAAGTGAGGTTCACGTGCTAAGTCAACTAATTAGGGACCTTTATACCAGGAAACTCCATACGATGCAACAAGCTCTCATTTCCTATGGAAGTGTCATAGCTGCTATGAATTATGCTAAGGCTATCTTAGTTTAGTAGACTTAAGTAAGGAAGGTCGAATTAGATGGAAAAACAACAACCAAATAAATCATGCATGGGTTTGCTAAGAGGTAGAAACAATAAGGTATCTTGGCACAAATTAGTATGGCACAGATATTATGCAAAAGAAATTCATCAGAGTATTTGGAACATGCGTATTTTGTATCCAAGAGGAGGAAATAACCAATCACTTGTTTTTTTGAGTATCCATACACATCAAAAGTATGGGAACTAGTAAAAAACCTAAATGTGGTAGACTTCCCTAACTATGAATGGCCTGATTGTTGACTTATGAATATTTTGATATCCTATATTGGAAAATTGTGAAGATGGGAGAGTCTCCTTAAATTTTAAAAGAAGGGTTTCTTCATCTTGTTAATCATCTCAGCTTCTTTCGGTTTGTAATCTTTCGCTTCAAAATAAGTGAAATATCAACTTAGTAGCGTCCAAGGATGTAGGCATAATTACCTGAACCTCGTTAAATTCTGGTGTTCTTTATTTGTCTATTAATAGTTATTGTCAGAAATAATTGTAGTGCATTATTGTGTTGTTAAATTACATGTCTAGGAAAATTCTGTTTAAGAGGTTGGATTTTAAGCGGAATCACTTATGACCCCTCCAGTCTTTCCTAGGAATTTACCTAGTGTGATTTTTTAGTACAATAGTTCACACTCTATTCACCTAAGCAATAGTGCTAAATGTGAATTTGTTGTTATTAGTAAAAATTAACCCAAGTTTTCATAACAATTGGTATTAGAGCCAAGGTTTTTTCTTAGTATGCTTTGTGGTTTCAACGTGGACTAATCTTTCACATTAGAAAATATTTTTCCTTAGGCTATTAGCATTCTGCATTGACAGCTATTGAATAGTAATTGAAGCAGAGATGACAAAAATCGGAGATACGACTGTAGCAACCACATCAATAGCTTCTACCTTGTCTATTGTAGCAAAAATTACTGTGACAAATGCAAGATTTGCGATGGAGTTTTTTATGGTACGGGTCATTTCGGCATGTGGCAAAGTGAGGTTTAATGTAACATCCCGTCCCCATATTCCGGGTTAAAACCCAGATTTCAATAATGAAGAGAATAGCAATGTGAGAGTTAGAAAAATTTGCATTTCATGCTTAGTAGAATGTCAGCATACATGTATGTGAATTTGATTCTTTGCACACATGAAAATAATTGTACAAGCACTCATTGACATTTCGAGTATATTGAATAGTAATGAGATAGATTGAGGATTGTGGTTATAGTGAATAAGTAGAATGAAATGGAGTAGAAAGACTAAAAATAAAACTTAAGTGTTGGATTTAGTGAAGGAAAATATGTTGGAGAAGTTTACTGAGAATATTTAGTATAGGACTTTTAGATAGTGGAGTAAAAAGTTATGGTCTTTATAAGGGGGAGATGCTCAAGAGCATAGATATATCATCTGTGATGACGTCACATCGTCTGTGATGACATCACATCGTCTATAAAGATGCATCGTCTGTAAAGACGTATCGTCTGTGATGACGTCACATCATCTGTGATGACATTATATCATCTTAAGAGTTACATCGTCTTAAGTTGACTTTGCTTCATCTTAAATTGACTCCGCTTTGTCTTAAGAGTTGCATCGTCTTAAGTTAACTTTGCTCCGTCTTAAGTTGACTTTTGTTTTGTTTACCCTTTTTGCTTCGTCTGTTTATTGCATTCGTCTACTTTGTCATTCGTTTGCTTTTCGTTTCATCTGTTTATTGCATTTATCTACTTTGCCATTCATCTACTTATTACTTCGTCTGCTTATTGCATTCGTCTGCTTTTTGCTTCGTCTGCTTGTGGCATTTATCTGCTTTTTGATTCGTCTGCCCTTTTTGGCATTCATCTGCTTATTGATTCGTCTGCTTTTTGCTTATGTGACCTAAACTTCTTCTGTATACTGTTCATTTTGTATTGTCTGGTCCAAATTTGACTCTCTAGACGATAAAACTTGCCTTCAAGGCCTTCATGAAAGTTATAGACCTATAAGTCCTCTTTCTAACCATCTACCAAAGATTTTGATCTGATACCTATAGCGAAAGTTATGCTAGTTGTCCCAAAAGAAAAAGGTTCAATATAATTGAGGACATAACCAAATTGAATGATTTTGGTGTTAATGGAGACATAAGACATAAAGAAATATGTCTTTAGAAGAAAGTGTTGTAAAATGACTTCAGTGTCGGGGCCAAAAAGAACATGTAAAGTTGACCCGAAATGATGTGTTATGGGAAAAATCTGAAAGTGAGTAAGGAGTTATGATTTGTGATTACAGTGGTTTTATTAATTCATAAACTTAACTGTAAATTATACTTAAGTGAGTTTTAATAAAGGGAACTGGATATGTGGATAAGAAATGGACAGGTGTCTTAGCTAAAGTTAAGATTTTTATTGCCTTAAAAGGTTAGTTGTTGTCCTTGTCCTTATCCTTCTTGAAACTTCTTTTTTTAGAGTTCCTCCAACCTACAACTTTTCATCAAATATTCACCAAAATTAAACCCTGCTTTTTTCTATTTGTCCCCACTTCTACTCTGATATTTCTTTCTTCCAGTCCAAGAAAAACTGAACCTCCCTATCAACTTTCAAATTGATGTACGTGAGTAGCATGAAAATTAGGGCTTTGTGATGGTTGAAGATTTTGGAGCGTACTGTGAGTGGACCAAGATGGTCTCACTTTATTGTTTGTTATTTGAATTTTGTATTATTGGACTACTTGAATGTGTATTGGATGAATTATGTTTACTGAATGTGATTGTTAAATGTGTTTTGAACGTGCATTTGCATATGAATGAAAGTGCAAATTCTCAACACTAAATGTTGAATGCCAAACTACGGTCCGATGATAAGTGAATATGATTGAATGGGATTATGTAATGTGAGTGATGCATTCCATCTCATGAATGCATGAAATATAATGGTAGTTGTGACTGGAGTAGCCACCGAAAGTGAAAAAGAGCTTAAAGCTCAGAAAGTGAAAATGAGCTTCGAGCTCAAAAGTGATTAAGAGTCTAAGGCTCACTATGTATAATGAGCCCCATATCTCCCAAGTGGAATGAGCCCAATATCCAATAGATAAGGAACAATTTAGGTACTCGGTCACAACAAAGTAACAAATGGAAAGTGAGTCTCATGTACTTTGCATATGCATAATATGAATGATTTAGTGTATTGTGAAATAAGGTCAAATATGCAATAATGTGAGATGTGAACCAATGTGAATTATGTGTTATGTGACTGGGTGAGCCATCGATGGTGGTCACTCATTGAGTTCGCAAAAACTCATCCAAAATTTGTAAATATTTTTTCAGGATTGGAAGAACATCCCGTTAGGCAAACGAGAGTATACTTACAACATGCAGTAAGAGATAGAGGTTGGAATCAGTTCACGTCTGCATTACATTTCTTTAATTTGTATTGGATTGTATATTTCAAAACTTTTTGTATAAATTTGTATTCCGAAACGACTAAAGGGTTTTGTATTTTTGAAAGGGCTCAAATGACTATTGAAAGTTTTGTTAATTGTATTGTTATGATTGAAAAAGTTTACGAATAAAATAGGCCCGAAATTGGTTATTATTTCCACATATGTTTGTTGTTGTTTCAAAAAAAAATTATACCGATTTTTGAATGATTGAGTACTCTGATACCACCTATGTAGCACCCCACTCCCGCAAGACCTGAACCCGACATCGTGGGAGATATCCGAGTTTGTGCCCCGCGAGGGTGGCATGTTCACCCTTACATTAAAAAGGAAGAGGATCAGAATTGATTTGAGTCATTGGTGATAAGTGAAATGAATCTATAATGGGCATTAAGTGATTCAAGAAAGATAAATAAGTAAGGTGGATCAAGACTAGACATAGGGAATAAAGTGAAATGGACATAAGAGTTGAATGTATTAACACTAAAGAGAAGTGAACTATCGAAGGAGAGATGAAGTGTTTTTGTGAGTATCACCTTGGCAAAATGTGTTCAGATTTAGAGAAAGGATATGTTAAGCTATTATGAATTGGTTTGTATGAAAATTATTATGAGTTAGTGTAACTGATGAAAGATGTCTTAGACTCATAATATGTGATATGTGAATAGGTTAAGAAATAATGATATGATCGACAGAGAT
>JANSVA010074176.1:0-11755 GCA_025504915.1 Erythroxylum reticulatum | reverse complement strand
TCATTTTCAGTTTTCCCAATTGACTTCTTTTCTCACATAATTTTCTCCATTCATTTAATTCCCTCTTATTTCACATTGATTTATTCAAATGCCTATTCATTTGTACTAGTTTCTCCACACATTTCAATCAATTTGAAAACTTCACTTTCGGTGTTGATAACACATTCCTTATATTCAGTTTATATCTCCTCAATTCATGAATCCACTTGTGTAATTGGATACTTTACATCAAACCAAATGTATTCACCTTTGGTAATATATTCTACATCTTTAAGCTTAAGTCTCCGTTAGGACTAGGAATCTAATATCATTTCTGATTTATTCCTTCATTGGTAATTCTTAAAAATAGACTATCTGGTCTGCTTAATCTAATTTGATGAAATTCTTCTTCGAAAGAAGATTTCTTATTTCAATCATCTATATATTCATGTGCCCTTTATTAATCAACTTTTTCCATCATTGCTTATCAGTCATTCTTGGTATCTCAAAAGATCAATTTCTATCATCTTTTACTTGTCATAACGTTCTATTTACCAAAACTCGATGAAGTAGTGGACATGTTTATTGTCACATATGCTTAGGTGTGTATCATCAAGGTCATCCCATTCTATCCAGAGCTTTATTTCTGACAATCACTAATTTATATCTTACAATAATGCTACTTTGATCTCAATTGATTCTAAACAAAATTTATCTCTTAAGTCTTGCCCATGATCAGGGATTCCTCGTATTGACATATTCTAACATCAACTTGACCTAAATTTTCCCCGAATTTACCTCTTCTAATGTTACATCTTGTTATAATAATTAAACTACCATTTTGAGTGCATTTCATCTTATTTGATTCATCATCTTTTTCTTAATCGCATTCATACATAAAATTCCAACTTATGCGCATTTATAACTTTCTTCGTACTACATATCATTCATTTCTTATTAAGTCATTTATGACTATTTCATTTCCCTTTTACTCTTTCCTCATTTCCATCTCATTTCCTTATTGTCATTTATCCATCTTACATACATATATTCGCAATCCATTCAGACTTATAGATGCATATTCATCCTAAAATTCTGATCTTAATATAAGAGACATATTATTACGCTAAATCATAACTCTTATCACATTTATCCGAAATTCATTTCAAGTCCAAGTTTAACCTTTCAAATTTATAGAAAATTTTTATTTTCTTTCAACCTGTCTTGTACACTTTAAATCTCATCATTCATGGTTCTATTACTTCTTTAATCAATCAGCACCATAGTATAATTTTGATGTCTTATTCAATAATACATCCACCAATACAAATATGTTGATTCATTATCTGTCACCTTTACCCATATACTATTTCTTATTTCCAAATATACATAACCTCCATTTTCTCCCATTATGACATATCATCACTTTTCTCACTATTTCTATCAGCTTAAACACTTAACGCATGCTCATGCGTGTGACTCATACTCATGCGACTCAGACAAGGGATCAGTTGCCACTGTCTGCTATGGCATGACTTAAATGTATGTAACTTGACACATATTTCAGAAATACCTATATAAGATAGTACTTCAGGGGTCTGATACCACATAAATGTGACACCCTACTCCCGCAAGACCCAAACTCGACATTGATGGATGATATCCAAGTCCGTGCCCTACAGGGGTAGTATGCTAAAGCACTCAGTCAGTCAAAACTCATTACAATTTTTTTGGAAAGCACAAACATAACGTACGGAAATCCATAACAAAATTGGGTCCGATTTCATTCATAAACATTTTTAGTTACATGTAACAATCAGTACACAACTCATCATAGATTCACTAATCACTTAGGGCCAATTACAAATACAAAACATTTCCAATTCCAAAAGTTATTACATACTGTAATATTCAATTACAAATGATACAAATTTTAGAGAATATACAATTCAGTACGAAAATAAAGAAATATAATGCAGATGCAAACTGATCCCGACCTCTATCTTCCCCTTGCATGCAGTAAGGATACTCCCATTAGCCTAACGGGGTATTCTTCTGAGTCTTGAAAATTATTTGCAAATTTTGGGTGAGTTTTACGAACTCAATGAGTGACCATCATCGATGGCTCACCCAATCATGTAACACATAATTCACATCATTACACATTTCTTAATTCACATTCAATACAATTTGATCACTCATTTTATGCATATGCAGTGTACATGAGACCCATTTTCCATTTGTTACTTTGTTGTGACCGAGTGTCTAAACTATCCCATATAGGGCTTATTAATAACTGTCCCTTATCTGCTTGGGGGATACAGGGCTCATTAAACGTTGAGCCTGAGGCTTTGATTCATTTTTAGCTCGAAGCTCATTTTCACTCGTTGAGCTTTAAGCTCTGATTGATGACTACTCAAGTCACAACATCCATTATGTTTCATGCACTCATGAAATGGAGTGCCTCACTTACATTTGCGTGATACCATTCAAACACATTCCCATATCATCGGACCATAGTTCGGGATTCAACATTAAGTTGAGATTCAAACTTTCATGCATATGCAAAGGCACTTTCAGAACACATTTAACAATCAAATTAGTACTTAGTTCATCCAATTCACATCCAACGAGCACTTTAGCATTTCATTCATAGAACACATTCATCGGACCTTTTATCTGGAAACCAACAAAGTTAATCACATTCACATAATCATTCAGAAATCAATCAATACCAAAAAGTCAAATAAAACAAATAGTGGAATGAGACCATCTAGGTCTACTCACATTATGCTCCAGATTAGCATTTGCTTCCAAATTCTGGGAACGCCTGAATGCGGACATTTAACCTGCACAACCCATTTGTGGAAGATACACACATACATCACAATTTGTACAATCATAAGTGTTTAATAGTGCATATGAATGAAATGAAATATGCACAATGCATGTTCATGACAATCCCAGGTATTTTACAATTAATTTCTTCATAAAGTCATTCTCATATTAAAACTCCTCTAAGTATAGTTTATACATAGGTTTATGCCTCACCAAAACCATTAAATCTTCATTCCTTTCCCAATGAATCACTTCAGAATTTTTTTCCAACACACCCCTTTCGAATCTACTGTTCACTTTCAATCAGAAGGTGAAACTGATATAATTTGGGCATACTCTCTTCTAGAAAAGTGTTTCTCTATGTCTTATCTTTCCATTTACACCAAATCACTCAATTTTGTTTATTAATTTTGAAAATATACGTTAAACATTATCGGGTTGTCCATATTCAAAAATAGTATACTATGCACAAATTCCATTTAGAAATTCAACATCTTAGAGACTGAATCATAATTCGAATTTTTCATATGATTTATAGCCTTATGTATCTAGTTTACTCCAAAGTCGCCATCATGCTTTTGCACGATGGTGCTTTTTGGCTAACCTTCAATGTCATCATCGTGCTTTTTCACGACGGTGCTTTTGGCCTATAATCTTAAAAGTCACTGTTGTGCAAATCACTTCTTCTTCTTTACCGACATCTGAACTTCTAAAGTAAATAACTTTTGATCCAGAACTCCAAAAATTACAAACTTTATATCAATGAAAAGCTAAAAGAAAGATATACAACTTTTTTGAGACAATTTTATCAAAATCTGCCTAGATCAATAAAGAACAATCACAGAAGTTTCAGATCGAAAATCCAACTCTCCACTGTTCATTCTCAGAAAATTTACAGACTTCCACTTTTCATAATCCAACACTTCTATTTTTATTCTAGTTATTTCCACTCTATTTCAAACAACTCATTCACCATAATTTCACAGTACCCTTAAATATACAAGTTAACTCAAAAATCTCAAAATCATCAAAAACCAAATATCAATTATTCACTCTTCATATTTTGAATTTTAGATTCTCTGCATTTTCTTAACTCTCTTCCTTTAACTATCATTTTCACAAACTTTCTCACTTCAAACCATCATATTTTAATTGTTTTTCAAATAAAAAACCATTCTTTTAGTTATCTCTAAACACTCACGTATTCACGTACACATATATAAATATATACATATTCACAGTGAAGAGAAACAAAATATTCCATAATGTCATCCTTTTTACATTCTCTAGGTTTCTTCTCAACTTTCATTTAAAAACTCATTCTTATCTCAAACCATCACTTTACAATTACTCTTCAACTCAAACATCATTTTCTTGATCATCCCTAAAGCTTCCATCTACTATCGTATACATATGCATATATATATTTACATGCACAGTGAAGAAAACTGAAAACAAAGTATATCAACTTTTCACACTTTAATTTTCTCTACTCATCTTATACACCATTTCATTTCTATTTCAACTCCAAAAACCATTTCCACATCACCTGATCATTAACAATCCACCAAATCTAAATTAACACTATAACTAAAATTTTCATCTCATACATAGTGTTTATGAATATATATATATATATATATATAAACATAAATGCCACGATCATTCACTGACAATAAATTCATCAACTTTATATCATAAATCCATAACTCTAACAAATTTATTCACTACTTACTTTTTGAAGACTCGAAAAGCTTCAACTATCTTCAAGCCCTAACTCCATACAGAACTCACGTATTAACTATGCAAAATAACCAGCTTCTGGTTGTTCTTAGGGTGGAAGAATAAATAGCAGCGGTGGTAGAGTTGTGGGAGGAGGAAAAACAAAGAAATCCCTCTGAAGGATTTTGATGGAAAACTTTGTGTGTGTGAAAGGAAATTCGAAGAAGGTGATTACAAAGAGGGGACTTAGATATATAACTTAGGTCTGTTTACTCTCTATAATCTTAACTCACTATCATACAAAAATTATAAAGACAACTTATTAAGTGACACTTGTCACTTTCCTAAAGTCTAAGTTCTAACTTAGTTTTTTTGAAACTAACTCCTTTTAACTCTCATCTTTACAATCCAACTATCTCCAAATCTTCATTTGATTTCTTCTCCTCTTTTTCCTATTTTCCATAATACTCTATAAATTCTAAAATAAATCCTAAATTCACAAAAATTCATAAATATAATAATTTCACTAGTTAATAAAATTTTTAATATAAATAAATTCCAATTTCACAAATTTCCCAAAAATCATAACTCAGTCCAAATATACCCGGAATTATTCATGAATGCATGTACAATTATTTTCATGTGCAGAAAAAATTCACTATTAAAGTGATTGTGTATTATATATTATGCATGAGCATGAAACGTGTTTCCTCCTTTCTCGACAATTTCTCTCGTTTATTGTTTTTTCGTTAACATGGGTAGCAGAATGTTATATTCATAATCTCAGACAAAAACTTGGTGAATCAGTGTAAGATTACATGTTTAAGGTAATCTCTATGGTTATTAAAGCTGAGATGCTTAGAGCGGATAGGGATGCGAACACACAGATGATTATGATCATCAATAGCTTAAACTCATGTTTTCAGCAGTTTAAGTTAGACTATAGGTTCAACAGTAAGGATTACACCTTGCGTGAGTTGATGAATACCCTCTAAAGTATGGAGTAGATGAAAAGTATCAAGGCTCATGGGCCAAAAGCTAATGTAGCATCTTTTTCTAAGCCCAAGGGTAAGGCAAGTAAAAGAAGAAGGGTCCAATAAAAAAGAAGTCCCAAATAGGGGTCAAGGTCCAACCCATGAAAAAGAAGGCTAAAGCAGACACCAAGGGAAAGTGATTCCAATGTGGTGAGCAGGGTCAATGGAAAAGAAACTGTGCAATCTACCTTGAGTCCCTCAAAAGCAAACCAGGAATAGGTTTCGTAAGTTTGTTAGGAACTAGAAATGTGGCAGATTTAGATTCTTAGATGTTAGATTCAGGAACCACTAACCATGTTTGCAATTCCTTGCAAGGGTTCTAGCAAAGGAAAGGACTACATAAAGGTCAATTTCAAGTCAAGATAGCGGATGGATCCTATATTTCGGCATAATCAGTGGGAGTAATTATCTTTGACTTTCCTAGAGGTCATAGGTTATATTTGGAGGACGTATATTACATCCAATGATTGTAAGGAACATAATTTCTATTTTTTGTCTAATAAAATTTGATTATTCGTTATATTTTGAAAATGTTGTTTGAATATATGAGAATAAGGATTTTATTTGTAATACAATAATTAAACATGAATTATTCTTTATAGAACCTATGATAGGCTCACTAAACACCACAGAATTAATAAAACTAAGACAATCCAATGACTTTAGCTATAATTCAAAATATTTGTGTGATTTAAGAATGACTCATATCAATCATAAAAGACTTAACAGGTTAGTGAAGGATGGGATCCTTGCGGGCTTAGATAATAATCCATTACCCAGATGTGAATCTTGTATTGAAGGACAAATGATCAAATCCTCGTTTCCTTCCAAAGGAAACATATCTGAATCCACAATGGACCTGGTACATATTGATGTGTGTTCGCCCATGAACGTGCGAGCTAGAGGAGGTTATGAATATTTCATAACCTTTATAGTTGACTACTCTAGACATGGCTATTTGTATTTGATGTATAAAAAGAGTGAGTCCTTTGAAATGTTCAAAGAATTCAAAGCTAGAGTTTGAGAAGAAGTTAGGCAAGCCGTTAAAGCAACTTCAATTAGATCGAGGTAGTAAGTATTTATCTAGAGAGTTCCACTAATTTCTAATTGACAATGGAATTGTTTCTAACTTGTCAGCTCCTTGAACACCTCAATAGAATGGTGTAGTAGAGAGGAGGAACATGACTCTATTGGAGATGATAAGATCAATGATGTCCTACACTAGAGTTCTAAAATCATTATGGGGATATGCCATACAAATGACAACTTATCATCTTAAGTTTGCTCCATCCAAATCAGTGCCTAAAATACCTAGGGAGTTGTGGACTAGTCGAGTGCCTTCATTACAGTACTTAAGGACTTGGGGCTGCCCAACCCATGTTTTATGGCTTGATTCCACAAAGATAGAACCAAGGTTAGAAGTATGATTTTTATAAGATTTTTTACAGGTACATGAGGGTATTATTTTTACAGTCTTCAGGACAGGAAGGTATTTGTGTCAATAAATGTGACCTTCTTAGAGGAAGAATTTATGAGAAATCATAAAGGAAAAAGTGAAGTAGTACTAAAGGAGTTAGTTAGTCCATCCAAACCAAGATTTCATTTGGATATAGCATAACAACATGTTGAAGTGGATTCAAGAGTTGAACCAGAAGAGCAGCCTGAATATCAAATAGTGCTAATATGTGTTTAATTATTGATATCTTTAATTATTTACACTTAGAGATTATTGACATGAAATTGGTTAAAATGCTTACTTTAATTCATATACAATTTTAGGTACAATTTGGAAGCAAAGAAATTAAAGTGAGTGGGAAGCAATACATTTTGGGCATTTTCTAAAGATTTATTTTTGCTTGTCTTCATGGAGCAAGAAGAAGAAAAAAAGAAGACAAGAAAAATGAAGTACAAAATGAGAACAAAAGAACAAAATAAGAGAATAAAACGCAATAGTCCATTAGATAAATAACAACGTGAATTAAGTGGGGAGGAGAGCAGCCAAAACGCAACGCAGCAAGAAGAAAAACACTAGCAGATACAGAGTTGTCATTTTCATGTCTCATAAGGGAACATCATGCGTTTGTTTGGTGCAGTAGAAGAATTGATGACAACCTAGCTCATTAAATTGTCAAATCAGCTACATAGTGAAAAGTAGGCAGTAATAAAAATAGCAGGAGGTGTGGAGCAGAGACACCAGAGGGGCGATCCCACAAAGAGTGTGTGTGAAGTTTATGAAATGAAATTAATCGATTTTTAGGTTCAATAGGGGGTTTTAGGATTTTTAAAGAAGAAAATAAAATAAAACTAACTAATAAAAACAAATTAGAGAAAACATGAAAAGAAGTGATAAAAGTGGGGAATTCGGTAAGGACCCGACTCTTTAGTTCAATCTCAGCCTACACCCTTATTAAGCATATTTCATTAAATTTTTTTCTCAAACCTCTCCCAGTAACTATAAATCGTGGGTTAATAATTAACCTGTGTTTTCCCTTAGGTTTCGTTTAATCAAGATACAATCGTTAATTAAACCTAACCACCGAGCAACCTAGTATACAATCTCTACATTTAATTAGGCGGTAGCATTACGAATTAAGAAAACCAATTAATCAAGACAACAACCATATACGATGCATCATTTAACCTAAGTCATGTTATCCCTAATGATTACAAATCATTAGTTGCTACACATGAATTTCAACATAATAATTATGGATTATATCGAAATTATGGCAATGGGTTTGAAACTAACAATTCAATGAATGCATTAAAATCATAAACTCATAATACTCAATGGGTTTATACATAAATAACAAAAATCCAATTATCCATACACACTACCCAAATCAATTAATATAGGATAACACAATGAATTCCTAATGAGAGGAAGAAACAACATAATAATAACAAAATACTTAACTCGGGTTATCGGTGTTGATGTCACCTCTGAACTGGAATCAAGATGCCTAGCCCTTCATTGATCCTTCCTAAAAATATATTTCAGCCCCCATTTAATGCCCACCCGAAAACCCCTTGATTACTCCTCACTGTTCAGCCACTATTCCACCCTCGCAAACCTCCTTGTATGCACATAACTCCTCGTCTGTGTTTAGCGCAAAAAATCTATGTTAAACGCAGACCTCCACACTTGCGCCTAGCATCGCCCCTCTAGCGTCTCCACTCTACACCTCCTGCTATTTTTATTGATGCCTACTTTTCACTGTGTAGCTAATTTGACAATTTAATGAGCTAGGTTGTCACCAATTCTTCTGTTGCACCAAATGAATGCATATTGTTCCTTTATGAGACATTAAAATGCTAACTCCGTATGCATTAAACACATTTTCTGCCAGCGTTTTTTTCCTACTGTGCTGTGTTTTGGTTGCTATCCTCCAAACTTAATTCATGTTGTTATTTATCTAATGGACTGCTACATTTTTTTTATCTTATTTCATTCTTATGTTGTCGTTCTGTACTTCATTTTTCTTGTCTTCTTTTTTCTTCTTCTTCTTGATCCATGAAGACAAGCAAAAATAAATCTTCGAAAAATGACCCAAATGTAATGTTTCCGACTCACTTTAATTTCTTTGCTCCCAAATTATACCTAAAATCATGTATGAATTAAAGTGAGTATCTTAAGCATTTTCATGTCAATAATTGCTAAGTGTAAATGATTAAATATATCAACAATTAAACACATATCAAGTGCCTAGATGTAGTGAGAGGGTTGTGAGATAACTAAACAAGTATCTAGGTCTAGGAGAAGGCATAGTTGTCATCTCAGAACAAGAAGAAACGGATCCCATTACTTATACACATGATATTAATGACGTTGATGCAAAAAATGGTTCAAGATGTTGGAATCGAAAATAGATTCCATATACACCAATGAAGTCTGGATCCTTATAAATCTACCACCAGATGTAAAAGTTATATGGTGTAAATGGATCTTCAAAAGGGAAAGATTATCTGATAGAAAAGTAGAGACTTTTGAAGTTAGATTGTTAGCAAAGGGCTATACACAAAAAGAGGGCATAGACTATGAGGAGACTTTTTCTTCAATTTCCATGCTTAAGTTTATTAGAAATCTTTTGGCCATAACAGACTATTTTGATTGTGAAATATGGAAAATAGATGTCAAGATCACATTTTTTAATAAGGATCTTAAGGAGACAATTTATATGGACCATCCAAAAGGACTCATTGAGCCAAGTAATGAGCATAAGGTATGTAAATTGCAGTGGTCCATTTATGGATTTAAGTAAGCATCTAGGTTTTGGAACATTAGGTTTGATAAGTCTATTAAAACCTATAGGTTCATACAAAACCTAGATGAGCCTTGTGTTTATAAAAGAATACAATAAGGTAGGGTTACTTTCCTAATCCTATATGTTGATGACATTCTGCTCATTGGGAATGATGTGGGAATGTTATCTGCGGTTAAGGGATAGCTGAACGAACTGTTCTTAGTAAAGGATTTAGGAGAGGCTAGCTATGTTCTAGAGATCAAACTTATAAGGGATCATAATAATAAACTATTAACCTTGTCACAAATAACCTACATTGATAACATGTTCAATAAGTTTTTCATGTAAGATTCAAAGAGGGGCTTCACACCTATTGGACATGGAATCAAACTTTCAAGGGAGTAAGCACTTAAGACCTAAGAGGAGGTTGAATGTATGCATAACATTCTATATGCCTTGACAGTTGGAAGTTTAATGTATGCTATGCTTTGCACTAGACCAGATATCTATTACGCAGTGGGACTGGTAAGTAGATTCCAGTCTAATCCAAGAATAGAGCATTGGATTACGGTTAAGTGCATACAAAAGTATCTTCGTAGGATGAAGAACTTAATGCTAGTTTACTCTAGAATTAACCTTATTCTGACATGATATACAGATTTTGATTTCTAATCAGACGTTGATTCAAGGAAACCAACTTCTAGTTCTGTATTTGTTTTAGGAGATGAAGCAAAAGTCTGGAGGAGTATCAAGCAATCTTGTGTTGCTGATTTAACTATACGGACTACATGTGTCGGTAATTATGAAGTAGTAAAAGTAGTCTGGCTTCGCAAGTTCCTGAATGATTTGGATGTAGTTTTTGAGGCAAACAAGGTCATTACACTTTATTGTGATAACAGTGGGGAAGTGGCTAATTCTAAAGAACCTCAAAACTATAAAGCTGTCAAACACATTGAGAGAAAGAATCATCTCATAAGAAAGAAAATACAATATGGTAAGGTGAATATGGTAAAGATTTCCATAGATCAAAACCTTATTGATCCATTTATGAAGATGTTGTCTTAAAAAAGTTTTGAGCGCCATCTAGTAGGGATGGGAATGAGGGATATGTCAAAGTTGATTTAGGTCAAGTGGGAGATTGTTGGAGTTATGTAAATATAGTGCCCTAGAAAGCAATTTTATTTACATATAACTTAATTTTCTTCCAATTACTTTTGTAATGAAAATATTTACTATTAATAAAACAAAAGAGTTTGGTTTGTTTGTATGAGCATCATATATCTAGTCATAAGGTACCAAGATTCTTTTGTAACTAATATACATATACATGGCGATGTATCAGAAACGTGTATGTTATTAAAATCTAAATTAGTTGATTCATAATAGAATAATCAAGTTAGATGATTAATTATGGTTTAGACTATAGTGTTGTGATTTATCTACGTGTAAGTAAAAATGTTTATTTAAAGGGAATGACGAATTTCGTACCATGATAGTAGTTAACTATCGATAATGGAACTATTAAATGAATTTGGAATCAAGTATGCTTTTAAAGAATAAAGTGGCCCATGCTTATTGCAGGAATTCTCCCGCCTCAGCCTCACTCTAGGCCTAACAAGTTGACTTGGGGCCAATTGAGGACGGGCCAATTTTCTACCGCCGCGGCCTACTCCCTGCTAATTGAGCATGACACACAAGTTTCTAATGGCCTCTGGTTGCCAATTTGGCGATGGGATGGCCCACCATGTATTAGGTCCTTCCTCTAGCTCCTCGCTCAAGACATACTACTAACCAATCAACAACGCAATTATAATAAAAAATACATCTCATCATTCTTTTATTGCGAACCACAATCTTAATGAGTGGGGAACTCATATGTGTTTTATTATAATTCTTTATATGATCAGAACAGATTTTTACAGAGTATCAATCTAGTGT